>APFE030858034.1:0-30884 GCA_000404065.3 Pinus taeda
CAAAACTGACAATGTTGTTGAGCGGCAACTTGATCGCTTGGATAGATTCACAAATGCAAAATCATTTCAAGAATTTGATAATCAGATTCCACATCTTGAAGGGGGGATTCCTATACTAGATCAACCTGTGGAATCTCTTCTGAAGTCCTCTCTCCCCCGCATGAAACTCCAACAACGGATGATACTTTGAGTGATGTGATTGACAGAATTGGGAGACTCAATCTTGACTCAGTCCCAACTCAATCAATGAAGCAGCCTGGACCATCTGAGAAAGGTCCCCCAAAGTGGCTAACAAAAACACTTGAAAGTGTTCATCCTGATGAGGTTGGAAAGACAGGAACTAAAAATTCAAACCGGCAAAATGGAGGTGATGTAGATGACTTTGGTTCACATGTTGATATGGATGTTTCTTATGATTGTGAATTGAATTTATCTACAGATTTTGAACCAACTTCTTTCAAAGAAGCTGTTTCTCATGATGAATGGAAAGAAGCGATGCAAAAGGAGTATGAAGCCCTGATAAAGAATGACACTTGGAAGCTAGTTGATCCTCCATTGGGAACTAAGCCAATTGGCTGCAAGTGGGTTTACAAGAACAAGTATAAAGTTGATGGCTCACTTGACAAGTACAAAGACAGGCTTGTGGCAAAAGGTTTTGCACAGAAGGAAGGGGTCGATTATGAGGAGACTTTTGTCCCCACATCAAAATGGGCTACCATTTGGACACTCTTTGCCCTAGCAGCTCAGAACAGTTGGAAAGTCCATCAAATGGATGCAAAAACTACTTTCTTGAATGGAGATCTAAAAGAGAATGTTTTTATGTCCCAGCCTAAAGGATTCTCTGTGAAAGGACATGAACATAAAGTATGCAAACTTGTGAAATCCTTATATGACCTCAAACAAGCACTGCGAGCTTGGTATGAAAACTAACTGAGCATCTTCTAAAACTCAATTTCAAACATTATAATCTTGATGATGCAACTTTGTTTGTCAAGAAGGTTGGTAAAATAGTTGTATATCTTGTGGTATATGTAGATGATCTTTTGATGACAAGGAACAATGAAAGCTACATTGCATCCATAAAGAAGGAATTGAGGAAAGGTTTTGAAATGACTGATTTGGGCTATGTTCATTACTATCTTGGTATTGAAATAACTCAACATCCGAAGTCCATATTCCTTTCTCAAAAGAAGTACATTGGAGATTTGTTGAACAGGGTTGACATGACTGAATGCAATCCTCTGACTACTCCAATGGAACAAAACTTAAAACTCACATCCATTGAAGGAAAAGAATTTGAGAATGCAACAAAGTATAGACAACTTGTAGGAAGTCTCAACTACCTAACTACTACCAGACCAGACATTTCGTTTGTTGTTGGAATCCTCTCTAGGTTTATGCAAAAGCCTTGTGAGGGACATTGGTCTGCTGCAAAAAGAGTTCTAAAGTACTTGAAGGGAAATCAAGACTTTGGAATCACATATACACAGGTGGGTGACTTCAGCTTGATTGGATACTCTGATTCAGACTTCGATGGAGACAAAGGCACTGGGGTATCTACTTTAGGTTATGCTATGAGTCTTGGATCATGAGTTGTCTCCTGAAGATCACACAAACAATCAGTTCCAGCAGATTTCACAACAGAGGCAAAATATGTGGCAGCAGTTGAGGCAACAAAAGAAATTGTGTGGCTCAAGAAAATTCTTGAAGATTTGCGAGTAAAACAAGTACAATCGACTCCACTCATGATTGACAATACCTTGGCAATAAAGTTGGCCAAGAACCCAAAGTTCCATGATCGAACGAAGCACATCAATACTAAATATCATCTGATTCGACATCATGTTGAGGCCAAATCAATCCATCTCCGCCATTGTTACACTAATGAGCAAATTGCAGACATCTTCACCAAAGCGCTTGGAAGAGAACAACTTGAAAGATTCAGAACGATGCTTGGACTCACCAACATCCCTTTAGATTAAGGGGGGAATGTTGACACCTAATCATAGGGATTGGGTGAACAACTGTGATTAATGTAAATAAATAATGGAAAAGATAGAGAGTCACGATGAACTGAAAAGTTACTCCCACTTGTATATAATAATGAACAACCTGAATGAATAACATAAATTGATTTAAGGAGTTACTTTCTCATCTAACACAAATTAAAAAAAAAAAAAAATTAATATATATAGATATATATTTTATTTTCACAAAACATATTTCACTCATATTAAAAAATAAAAATATATTTTATTTTTAAATTTAAAATAAAAAATAAAAAAACAAGCATGACTACGTTATCCTGTAATTAAACCACTTAATATAATAAAAAATGTATAAAAGAAAATATACAAAGAGAAAAAACAACCTTGGTAAGAAAGTTCAATACTTTTTGGGTATCAGGCATGGTTTACATCAAGCTTTTGAATTTGAAAACAAAACAGAGCACTGTTTTGAAAATGAAATAGAGCGGGAGTTTTGAAGGAGCTGCCGGGGCCCGGAGGATCCACCGATATATTATGGATGGCATTATGCCCATCAACTATACGGCCGATGTTAAACACACTACAGCTAGTTGATAGCTCTCGCCAGTCCGATACGGATAAAGATCATGAGATGTATTGCAAGTTTTCCGACAGGATGGGTTTTGCGATCATGTAAACAGAGATGGAGAGGGCCCTAACTGCCACGTTGACAAGCCCAAAGAACCTGCAATCGAAATAAGCTCGGCGGGTGTAAATGACTGGTTCCTATCTCCTGAATTTCGGATTCCTTCATTTAACCATTGGATTTGTGGAAAGTTGTAATGTCGCCGGGAAGAACGCTTCATTTGATTTCATGATCAATGATCCAGAAATATTGGGTATTTCTATTAACAAATTTTCCTTTCTTCTCGGAGGTTTGGAACAGCCTTTCATGGAGGGGTATCTGCTTTGATTTCAGAGAGTGTAGCGGGCGTGGGGGGGGCACACTGCTTCTGGGTTCCAGAGAATTGCAGATCTAGAACTCAATATCAACCATTTGAGAGCTACAACTCTGGGAGAGCATGTCTATGCAGTGGCTAGGCCTATTATTGTAGGCAAGAGATTACAGGTTAGTTTTCAGATTTTTTGATTCCTTCATTTAATCATTGGATTTCTGATAATTACGGTGGAAAGTTGCAATGTCGCCGTGAAGAACACTTATTTGATTTCATGATCAATGATCCAGAAATGTTGTGTATTTCTATTAACAATTTTTTCTTTCTTCTCTGAGGTTTGGAACAGCCTTTCATGGAGGGGTATCTGCTTTGATTTCAGAGAGTGTAGCGAGCGTGGGGCGCACACTGCTTCTGGGTTCCAGAGAATTGCAGATCTAGAACTCAATATCAACCATTTGAGAGCTGCAACTCTGGGAGAGTATGTCTTTAGAATTCAACAATCTATACAAAGCCCTGTCGAGTGTGAATTTCTGTAAAGCTTTTATAATCTGGAAAGTCAGAAAATCAAAGGTTGGGTTGAGAAAGGGAATTTTTGCAGCGTTTAAGCTATCTCCCTAGTCACAATCCACCTATTATTCACAGAGACTTAAATTGTGATAACAATGTTCTCAATGGTAACCATGGTGAGGTCAAAATTGGAGATGTTATTGGCATTCATTGCAGAAGAAGCGCGCAAAACACCAACAAACGAGAGAAACCTCATTCATTAAGGTTTGAAAAATCAGATTCTCCACCTCACAGTCCAGGATTTGCTCGAGGCATTAGATCAGGTATAAATTCTCCATTGGAACAATAGAGAATGGTACAACTTCAAAAGTCAATTGCTGAGCTAGCAGCAAAGACGCTGTAGGGCTTAAGGCACCCTAAAAATGGATATTTTATTGGCCTTCTCCCAAAGCACTCTAAAAATGGATATTTGATTCGCCTTCTCGCAAAAAAAAAAGTGAGCTGTCACCTGCTTTTTCAATGATGATCATCTGCTTCTCAAAATATATTCTTAAATGGCATTGCTGCTGGTGAGATTTTAATCATTTGTAGTTTCCAACATATATTTTTGTTCGTCAAATACTGCACATGAGCACATTTTTATGCCCCGGTTCTTTAAGATCAGAGAAGTCCTTTTGTTATCTTGTGGTAAGAGTGCAACATGTCAGGTTGGATCTCTATGTATCTTATACATACGGGTAATCAAGTTCCCCAAGTTCCCCATTCTTTTGGATAGAACACATAATTTCAATTTTGTTGTTTTATTGTTCAGTGCCAAGTCTTCACCTATATTAGAGAAGTGTATAAGTGGTGATGTTTGCAACTAGTATGTATTGACTTTTTAGTTTTTTTTATTAGATTAGTGGATTTTCTTTATCTATACAGAAAAGGAAAACACACTTTCTTCCAGAAGTAGGATTTCTAGATTTAGTTCTCAGTTAGTATTTCAGTTCTACAATAAATAACGCAATTTTTATGGAAAAATTTGGGATTATCTGATATTTCGCTTTAGACTTGCCTTCTCATATCCAAGGAATGTATTAGTGGTGTCTTGACAAAAATCAAAGAGCATAAGAGATAGTGGATCTCTTTTGCAAAAAAGCTAAAACCTTAACTTATCGAAGATAGAACTCTTTTGCAAAAAAACTAAAACCTTAACTTGTCGAAGATAGAATTATTTCCACAACTATATACAAGATCACACATTTTCAAAATATATATTATTAGATAAGCTAAATGGGACTATATCATTGGATAAGTAGTGTTGATAGCTTAAAGTAGTTTTGGTGGCTTAATCTAGTAATAATAGTTGATTAAGATTGATCATATTTGTATATAGTGATTTATTATTGATCTTACCACACTCAATGGCTACCTACACATAATATAGTATCTACTAACAAATAACGTTGTCCACACTTGAATGTAGCCTTATTTTGTAAGAGGTTCTACTAACAAATAACATTGTCCACACTTGAATGTAGCCTTATTTTGTAAGAGGTTGATCCTACTAGCTCGTTACACTAGGGAAGAGGTTGACCCACCTAGCTCGTTACACTAGGGAAGAGGTTGACCCTACTAACCCATTAAACTCTAAAAACTATGTCACAACATTTTGGAACCTTTTTCATTTGGCTCCATTATTTTCTAGGGAGATGGTAGAGTTATTCATTTAGTTGGAGTGCAAATTCTTATATCAAAATTTTCTCTATCTATTTATACCTAAAATGTTTCTTTTTGAAATTGTTCATACTATCATTTAATTTTATGTGGTTGAATTAAAAAAAATAAATAAGAACAAACTGTATGTCAAATTATTTATAATTATATTACAAATTAAATAATGAATATTTTTTTCTTCTTTAACTGTTCTCATGTCTTTTAGCAGACTTTATAGGCATGCATTCAGCTGCATCACCTTGCTCTCACAATTTGACACTCTACTCGACACTCTCCAAAAATTCCACAACTAGCTCTTAATCTCTCTTCACAATTCCACTGCAAATTCTGATATACTTATGTATATATTTTGATGAGCTAACAAAGTATTCTGATATACGTTTGTCTATATGATAATGAGCTAACAAAGTAAGATTATATGTTGGGCATATTATTATGAGCTAACATAGTAAGATTCTCTGTTGAGTTAATTAACAATTTTAGGATATTATAAAAGTATTATAAAACTAAGTTGCAACTTACCAAAATAAACTGTTTATTGGGTAGAATCAAGTTTTTTTTTTAACTATTTACTATAGTTTGCATTTTTTTTATAGTTTTATTTTACTGTTAGGGTGCATTTGTCCAAATTCATTGCATTGATTCTTCTTTTTCAATTATAAATGAGACATAACATAGGTTTATCCATTCAATTTTTGAACACTAAACTTGTTTGTTGTTGTTTTATTTCAAAATTAATGAGCAAATAGTGATGGGTTTGTATATACAATTTTTTTTTTATTATATAAAAATTCTATTTTCTTATGAGATACATTTTTTTTTCTTAAATAATTATTAAAAAATTTAAAAAGACTAACCACTTATAAATTTGAAAATGTTAAATTAGCATTTAATTCTAATAGTATCAAATATAACCATTTGAAACTCTTATCACACTTTCTTTATACTAATTATGGCCTTCTTAGTTATTTTTGAATTTCAAAACTTTTTAAATTTCAAAACTTTTTAAATTTAAAAAATAAAAATTATAAATATATGAAATATGAAATAGAAAAAGTATATTATATAAAAAAACAATATCAGCGTTAATAATGTGAATAATACATGATGCATGCATTGTGGAATGTAAATAATATGTATTCTTCACTCCTATGAGCATCACCCAATGCAATGAGTGCTAAGTGGACTATTAAAAAATCATGGGAAATTAGTCAGTTACTACTACCTCTCATGGAAATGGTCATACATGAATGACTTCCTAAAGTTGTTTTTGGGTGAAATGTCTAAGATTTTGGATTTTGATATCACATCAAAAGAATCATAACCTTATGTTTTCAACATGATTTTTGATTAGATAAATATTTATTTTATGTAGTTTTTTTAAGATAAAAGAAAATATAAATTGTGATTGGAGTAGTACCAATCATGACCTTATTTTTAAACACAAATTTTAGTTAGATAAATATTTTTCATGTTGCTTTTCTCTAAAATAAAAGTAAAAGTAAAGAAAATAGAGATAGTTGTGGGAATAATACTAAAGTGTGACTAAAGTCAAATATCTTTTTTTCTGTAAAATAAAAATAAATAAAAATAAGTTAATAAAGGTAACACTTGATAGTGGTTGGAATAATACCATAGTCTGACTAGGATCACTACTTTATTATTATTATTCTATTATAGCATCATCAAATGATGTACTCCACCAAACCCTACAAATTGCCTTTACTCAAATTTAAAATTAATATACCAATAAATCATTTAAAAGTTGATGATAAAGTAATATGTTTCCAAACATTTCAATTTCTTTTCTAATGCAAATTTAAAAACGCATATTAAACTGCAGGTGTTGGAGTTGTGGCAGGAAAAAAAGAATCATTTTTAAATGATACATACTCTAAAGTCAAGTAGCAAGCGACGGGTGGCAAATGGAATGATTAGTTTATGTTATTGCAGTAAGTCTTCATAAAAAAAGGTGTGGGACGCATGGCTTTATGTTGTGCCCCTAATGATATCTAGCTTGCAATCAAGTATTCATAGAAAATTGAGCACTGGTAGCAAATGTAATCCTTCCTTTATGTTGTACCCCTGTTGAGTTGCAACTTGCAGTGAAATATTCATTGAAAATTGAGAGATTAGTGGTATTGATATCTATCTTGCAGTCAGAGATGGATGGTATTGAGCTTGCAGTCAAGTATTCATAGAAAATTGAGAGGTGGTGAGAGATTGAATCATTAATCTTGTTCCAGCTTGCACCAATTACCATCATGTGCCCACTGGCTGGCGCCATTGCCATTGCCATGTTGGTCTGGAGACTAAGATGCTATGCTATATATAATAAGATTTAGATTTCAGTTTGTGATACCTTCATTTACTTAATCTATCAACCTGTGCTTCACTTCTGTTTTGTATTTTTGTTCAATGACAGATTTGCAAACTTCCACCGACTCCTCAGTGGATATGCCATCAACCTCCACAAACCCAAACAATTACTACCACGATGTATTTATCAATCATCGTGGTCTCAGCGTTAAAGAAACTTTGGCTACTCATCTTTATTGTTAAAATAAGATAATTACTCCTGCATGAGGAGTTAGCTAAAAATAGAGAGTCAGTTAACTGATTGATTGCATGATTGAGTGTTAGTGTTGAGTCAAGTCGAGTTAAGTGATAAATGAATTTGAGTGTGTCAATGCATGTGGTTGCATGTCAAGATATTTTAGGCAGTTAGCTAGTCAAAAAGGTATAAATACCATTCACCAGGTTCATTGTAATCATCATGTTTTGTGTGATCAATAGAAGAGCAACAACTTGTGTTTTATGTGTGAATTTGTGTTTTGTCTCCTCTGCCTTTCCAACAAATTGGTTTCAGAGTGAGGGAAAACAGATCAACAACAATCTGTGTGAGAGGAGAGACTCATGATTAACACACAAAGGCTTAGCAGAAAGCCACATTAACAGTCTCAAACTTACATAGTTTCAGGACATGCGGGTTAAACTTATTTTTTGTTGCATTAAAGGACTAACGCTGGAGTTGTTGTGCAATGCACGAGTGCCCTCATCGCGATAGACACTTAGCATGTTCAAAAGTCAACGAAAAGAGTGTATTTTTTTACGAGGTTGGTTTATATGGTGAAAAGATTCCCATAGTTGGTTTATATGGTGAAAAGGATATATTTTAAAAGTTATTTTTTAATAAAAAAAACAAAATTTGGGAAAGGATTTTATAGAAGGTTTTTTTAAAGTTTTCCGCTTGAGTCCATCAAGTATTCTTGTTAACCACACTACTTGACATGCTGCTAATGTTGCTACTACATATTCTGCTTTTGTTGACGAAAGTGTCACAATGGGTTTCTTCTTAGATGCCCATGAAATCACACATGAACCAAGGTGGAACACAAAACCATAAGTGCTCTTCCTATCGTCCAAACTCCCTGCAAAATCACTATCTATGTATCCAATCAAATCTTTCTTTTCTGTGCTTGCATACATTATGCCACAATCTCTAGTTCTTGCTATGTATCTCAGAATTCGTTTTCCTGCACTCCAATGTGTGTCTTTTGGAGTCTCCATAAATCTGGAAATCAAACTCACTCCTTGCCTGATACCTGGTCTTGTAGCTGTGAGATACATGAGGCTACCAACCAATCTTTTGAATAAAGTTGGATTGAAATCTGATCCTTCATCATCCTTGCTTAACTTTGTACCTATTGCAACTGGTGTAAGGACAGGTTTGCAATTTTCCATCCTGAATCTTTTCAACAAACCTTTGGAATATTTATTTTGAAAAATAAAAATTCCTTTTTTATATTGCTTAACTTCTATGCCAAGAAAAAATTTCATGAGACTAAGATCTTTCATCTCGAATTCTTTCATCATGGTTGCTTTAAATTCATCTATGTCAAAATCACCTGTAAAAATCATGTCATCAACATATAAGCAAACAATCAAAATCTGTCCATGCTCATTTACCTTTGTGTACAAGGTAGGCTCAATGTTGCTTCTGTAAAATCCATTCTTGATCATGTAACTATCAATTTTGCTATACCAAGCTCTAGGCACTTGCTTCAGTCCATAGAGCGCTTTCTTCAACTTGTAAACTTTTTCTTTGTTACTTTCAACTTCATATCCTAGAGGTTTCTGCACATAAATTTTTTCTTCTATAATTCCATTTAAGAAGGCTGACTTCACATCCATCTGATATACTTTCTATTTGTTCTGAGCTGCTATGGCTAGAATTGCTCTTACAGTATTCAAAGTCTATTCCCAGTTGCTGCGAGAATCCTTTTGCTACAAGTCTTGCTTTAAATTTGTCAATTTCACCTTCTCATTCAAATTTGTCTTGTACACCCACTTCACACCAATGAGATTTTTGTCCTTTGGCAAATCAACCAAATCCCATGTGTCATTCTTTTCAATAGCTTCAATTTCTTCATCCATGGCTTGCACTGAATTTTCATCTTTTATTGCTTCTTCAAACGAAGAAGGTTGGAATGACAACAGGAATGACAACAATGAAAAATTTGAACTAACATCCAAATCATCATAAATATCTTTCAAACTTCTCATATTTCTCTTACCATTGCTTAATTCATCGCTTGATTGATTGCTGGGAGAATCTTGATTTGTTGATCTGCTTGAGGATCCATGCTGCTTTGAAAATGTTGGAGTCCTTGTTGGTGTGTCTCTGTTTGGTGTCTTCACCTATGATTCTTGCTGCTCCTTTTCTACTACATCATCTTCTTCCATCAGCGGCAATTGTGCATCAACTGTTTTGTCTACAATTCCATTCCATGACTCTTGTTCCTTGAACACAACATCTCTGCTAATTATGGTCTTCTTTGTGACGAGGTTATACAATTTGTAAGCTTTTGATTGCTCACTATAACTAGTGAATATGCATTTTTCACTTTTATAATCCAATTCGCGTCTTCTCTCCTTAGGCACACGTGCATAAGCTACACATCCAAATACTCTGAGATGAGATACACTACAATACATACCTGACTATGCTTGTTCTGGTACTCTGTTCATCACACTCTTTGTAGGAGATTTGTTGATCACATAAATAGCACATGCAACTGCTTCTACCCAATACTCATTAGACAAGTTTCTGCCTTTCAACATGTTTCTTACCATGTTCATAATTGTCCCGTTCTTTCTCTCTGCTACACCATTCTGCTGCGGTGTGTACCTGGTTGTAAATTGTCTTCTGATCCCATGTTGTTTGCAGTAATCATGGAGTACCTTTGAGTCATATTATCCACCACAATCTGACCTCAATACCTTGATCTGTCGATCACTTTGGTTCTCTACAAAGGCTTTGAATTCTTTGAACTTTGCAAAATTTTTAGACTTTTGCTTCAAGAAGTAAACCCAAGTCTTTCCGTTGTATTCATCAATGAAAGTGAGGAAGTAACAAATTCCACCAATCAACTGTGTCCTCATAGGTCCACACAAGTTTGTATGCACTAGCTCAAGAGGTTGCTTTGCTCTGTATGAAACTCCCTTTGGAAAACTTTCACGGTGTTTCTTTCCCAAGATGCAACACTCATAAGTACTAGCAGGCTCTTTGATGGGAGGTAATCCTCTGACCATCTGTTTCTGCTACAACAATATTAAACTAGAAAAGTTCAAGTGTCCAAATCGAAAGTTCCATAACCAATAATCATCAAAACATGCAACTGTAAAAGAAATCACCTGACCACTGTAATTCAAAACGAGAGGAAAGAGTTTGTTCCTTTTCATCTGCACCTTTGCTATCAGCTACTTGCTTGGGGGCTTGTCATATATAACAACTTCTTGACCTTGAAAGATAACTCTATATCCTTTCTGTGTCAATTGACCAACACTTAACAAATTATGTTTGAGACTAGGAACATAATATACCTCTGAGATTGTCTTTGGCTCCCCCTGCTTGATCAGAATGTTGACCACTCCTTTGCCATCTACTCCCACAGTCTTGTCAGTCCCCAAATTTACCTCTGTTTTCATAGATTGATCGAAATTTGCAACCAAATCCTTGTTTCCTATCATGTGGTTACTGTAACCACTGTCTAACAGCCACACACTAGCAAAAGATTTACGCATGGTATGACAAGCTAGGAACACAGATCTAGTACTCTATGTAGTGACATTAGCTCTCTAGTTCCCTTGATCAGCAATTTTCGTCCTATAATCACGAGCATAATGACCAAATTTATTGCAGCAATAAAATTTACAAATGCCTTCTTTTACATAAATTGCGACCTTTCCTGGACAAGTATGAACTAGAGAAGGGAGATTACATAGATCCTCAAATTGAAAATTTCATCCGAACTGCCTCTATCCACATCGTCATTTTCTAACCCATATATGCCGAGTCTAAATGGTGTCTGGTTGAGCTACTCCTTATATTGAACAAGTATGGGGATACCATATTTCCCATCTTTTATAAAGTGGAGATTTCAGAGGTGCCATGGACTAAAAACCGGTATGCTAAAGCACTGAGTGATCATGAATGGAAAGGAAAATACGACCATCAAAGACCTGAGAATTGGAGAATCGCCCTCAACAAAGCCTCGTTAATAAACGACTTCGAACTCAAGGCCGACAATGAGTTGGAACTCTTAACTCTTCCTGTTGCTATTATTTATCTATTGGTATTTCTATACACTTAATGTTTTGTTTTTTTGGAGTGGATTTTACAATGCTTTTATGTGCTTTGTTGAGAATTTCCAGGGAGGAAGACAAGCTATTGGAGGAGGAAGACAAGCTATTGGAGGAGGTCATGAAATACATGCTTAAAAGGTGCAGAAAGACACCACTGCATGTGGCTGATTTTCTAGCTGGTCTGCAAGAAAAAATAGAAGATTTTGAAAGGAGTGTGTTATGGCAGCAATAGAAGAATGACAAAGCTCGGGTGTTGGGGATTGTTGGCTTGGGCAGAATTGGCAAGACAATGGTTTCAATAAATCCTCTTTCTTATATGATGTCAGAGAGACAACACGTCTAAGCTATTTGAACTCCTTGCAGAGCAAATCTCTTGAGGATTTGACAAAGAGGACTAAGCCAATAGATAACATTGAAAAAGGCATAAAAATTCTCAGAGAACATCTTTAATCTGCACAATCTTTAATAGTTTTAGATGATGTAGATGATGCATCTTAGTTACATGCATTTTTGCCAGTGGCAAAATTCCTCCATTCTGATAGCTTGATTTTGGTTACATCACGCTACAAGAATGTCCTCACAAGCTCAACAATAGTAGAGTCATCAATATATCAGTTAACAGCCCCCGATGATCAATACTCTTGACAACTCTTCTGTTCACATGCCTTCTTGCAGCCTTATCCACTGGTAGGATTTGAAAAACTTGTAGGCGAGTTTTGCAAAGCCTGCGATGGATTGCCTTTGTGTTTGAAGTTCTTTGGGGCACTTATCTGTGGAAAAAATGACCAATCTTACTGGAAAGGTCAATTGGATAAGCTTCGTGAAACCAAACTTCCTAATGAGATTCTAGAGAGGCTTAAGATAAGTTACGATGCTCTGAACGAAAAAGAGGAAAGACAAATATTCTTAGACATTTCATGTTATTTCATTTGGGAAGACAGGGATATGGTGATAAGAATATGGGATGGATCAGGCTAGAATGGTCTAGTAGGACTTGCAAATCTCTAAGACAAGTATATTAGAAAGCTCAAGAATCTGGAAGTATTTTGTGTGGGAAGCCATTCCTTGAAAGAACTGCCATGTTCGCTGGGTTGCGTAAGAAGATTGAAGCCCTTGGAGCTCGTCTATTATAGAGAGCTGAAATCTTTGCCTGACTCGTTGGGACTACTGACTCAGCTGTCAGAGTTGAAGGTAGAAGAATGTGGAATAGAGTCCTTACTGGCATAAATGGTGAAGTTGAGAAACCTGGTAAAGTTAGAAGTAACAGGATGTCCCATTAATAGATATAATCACATACATTCGCGCATCAAATAAACATTGTAAAATAAACCCAGAGCACAATATAACCAGATGCATTAACAGAGACTAAATACACAGTAATTACAAAATACTTCTCTTTATTGATATCTTCCAGTTTAATACGGATTCTACCCACCCTGCGCACACAGCTGTAGGGGTTCGCACACTCAACTATGGACTTCCACCCTAGGCTTATACGCACTCATCTACAGAGCTTCTACCTACGCTAAGACCCGAAACACTTAGACTTATCTACTAAGACTTCCAAAGCTTCATTGTTCTTTCTAACTCTAACTGCCTAGAGCTTACTTACTTAGCTCTCTTTTATACGATCCCATGGTTCGCAGACCATGGATAGATATTTACAGCCGACTTGACACTTTACAAAATAAGGGTGGAAAACCCTTTATGAATCTTGACACCTTCGCGCTCCGCAACAACAGAATGTAGAGACTTTACAACTTTATTACAAAATTGTCCCAAAACATGGGCTTTTAGCCCCAAAACCACTCTTGGGGGAACTTGTTCCCAACAAGCCCCCAACACAAACATGGTGACTCCCCCCCAAGTTACTCTACGGGCGCATAGATCTTGGTGCGAAGACCCCCCAGCTCAACTTGTATGACGACAACCTCGGCGGTGCACTACGCAGCCGCCTGCTTCACTTCTTCAACCAACTGCTCTGTCGCTGGTCCTGAACTATTAGCCTGAAGCTTCCGCTGAGTCGCTTGTAGACTAGCAAGCCTTCCTTTAATGGAGGGTGTGACCGAATAAGCTTTGTCCAACCAAGGCTTCAAGAGCGCCTTCAACACTGCCTCTTTGTGCTGCACTGCATCTACCTGTTCCTTCAATGTTTTGGCCTCCTGCAGCTTTGCCAGTCTCTGTGTGAGAGCGACGGTGCGTGTTGTTCCTTTTACCTCATCATAGCGATGTTACAGTTCTTGTGCCTCTATCTCCAGCCGTTGTACATTAGGATCCTCCTACAGCCTGGTCAGGACTTTGAACAACTGTTCAAACAACCATGTGCAGTCTGTTACTGCACTGTCTACTACGACTATTGCCTCTGTGACAACGGTTGCGCGCTTCTCCTTTACTTCTGGTGGAGTTGAAGGCTGGGCCTTCAATTGCAAATCTATAATTTATAGGTTCAACTCCAACTGAACCTTAGCCAGCTCTGTGTGAGCGTCGTACACCCCTGTAGCAAGCTTGCGAATGTGCACCTCTATTGGTTCTCCCTCAGGAATGACCAACTTCAAGACCATTCAACATGCTTCCTCCACGACCTGAACTATGTGCTTGTTTCGTTCAATTACATCAGTCATGGTAGCGATGGCAGAGTCTTATTATAGGGCTAGCTTCACATTATTGATCTGTTGTTCACTGATCACATGCACAACACGTTGTTCGCAGGCCCTCAGCTCTGCGATCACTCCATCCTGCAGTAGGTGGAGTGCCTCGCCAGGAAGTGCTGCCAAGTTAAGCCCTACTCCCTTGAGGGCGCTGATAGTGGGCCTATCAACTTCGTTTTTTGCGGTCAGTGTTCCATCCAGCAGCACTATTGCTCAAGAGTCCTTCGCACACAGCATCCCGATGGATTTTGAAGTACTGATGGCGAGGCTGGTGGACACCGCGCTAGCCTGTGATGCATGGATCTACAACTCATACAAACCTGTCTAGATGGCCCCCAATACTTTCTATTGTTGTTGCTCGAACTTCTACAGTAGCTCCACGTTGACATCCCGCACCGTGTCTCCAATGTCATTCAAATTTCCCTCTGTTAGGGTGATTGGGTCCAGCAACGTCTTACTGGCCTTCAATTTCTTTCACGGCCCAACTTTTTCCTATCCCCTTAGGCACTTGATACGATACAACGCTGTCTATGGGTCTGCTCCGTGCTGCTCTGTCTGCTCGTCTGTTACTTCCTCTATTTCTGGCGAGGGTGACCTTGCACCTTTGTCAGAGTCGTGCTCCGCTATGCCTATTTGCTTTTCTGCCTGTTGTGCAGCATTGTGCTCTGCCAGGGCCTTGTCACCAGCCTCATTCTTCCTCTTCTCGACTAGCTGCACCATCTTGAGCTTGGCCTCCTCCTTTTTGCGCTGTGTGGTAGAATTTCTCGATCCCACCGCCGATTCTGAGGCAGTGCGCCACTCTGTCTGCCAACGATCAATAATTGCATCAATCACATCATCAGTTGCCAAGTAAGGCAAGTCATGCCACTTCTGCTTAGGGTCCTTCCGTGCCCTGATCGATATGTGTTGAAAGTCCACCTTGAACTCCACGTACTCTCGCAGTTTGGAAAACATAGTAGGCAACAATCGTGGCTTGCGATTGATAGCCATGCACATATTCATTTCCATCAAGATCCAGAAGATCTTGCTATCCTTTATGCGCTGAGCATCCTTGGTCACCCACAGTGAAGTGTACTTCACCGCTTCTAGTAGGTTTGGCGCGACTGAGGGGAATTGACTGTCTTTAGGCAGCTCCCAGACTACCAGCACAATGGACAGTAAGAGCCACATAGTGGAAGGTGTTTTTGAGCTCTTGTGCCTCACGGCAATTCACAAGGAACTCACCGCAGAGATAGAGCGCCCAATTAAACTGGACTCCTTCAGTGCATTGGGCTGCTAGAGAGATGATAGGTGCTGACACTTCATTTGTGCGACACTTCCTCATAATTTTTCCTGCCAAAATCTGTGTGGCCACCTTGATCACAGGATCGCAGACACTCGAGATGGCATAGCCTCGTGACTTCTTCACGGGCCTGAATTTCTACTTCATGGCCTCGACGAGGGCCCGCTTGCCACCTTTTCTGCCAAACATCATGGTTGGATTTTCCCCTGTATAGGGCATCTATGTGATCCTGTGGATCAACCTATCGGTGATGGGTATCAACTCCTCCAGCCATAGACACCCATCGTGCACCAAGCATAATATCTGCTTGATGACCAATATTGTAATGGGTGTGCGATTGTAGTGTGACACCCATAGCAGGTTGAGTAGACCTTCCTTGTCTACACCCTTGAGCCACTTCCGCGGTTCCAACACAGTCATCCCAATGGTTGTGTGAACGAGCCCAATGGACTTGAATCCAATTCACTTTGCTGCGTAATGACATATATAATGAGAGTGATTCTAGCTAGAGAGAGAGAAGAAAGAAAAGAGAGATAGATTGAGTTATCGTTCATTCTTCCTGTCAGAACCTGAGCCAGAGCTCAATACTTTTTCAGGATGTGCAACAGGCTTCGACCATAAGGGAGAGGACCTTACCTGCCCTCTCTTTACTCATTCCCCCCAAGAGAGAGGTGCAACCTTCCCGAACGAATAAGAAGTAAGAATCCTATGGAATTAGGGAAATAGAGGATGCGAAGCATGGCTCAACAACCGGGAGAGGATGCCCCTGGTAGGGATCTCAATATAAGGAGAGCTATTGAGAGATTGATTGGTATTAGTTGGATTCTCCTAGAGCTGGCGTCACAAGCTCATGCTAATGCTTGCTAGGACCTGTCGCAAATCTTTCGATCAATGCAAGCAGTTGAACCTTCCCGTGGTACATTATTTGTTCTGTCGCCAAGTGAGGGAACTTCTAAGTGTCAGCTAAGTCCTAATCTTCCAGTTTCAACAGCGAAACCTGCCCAAAGCACGGTCCTTCAAAGACAATCTCGTCCGGCAGCAGAGGTATGTGATTTCGTCAATGTCCTTTGGTACCTTGGTCTTTCCCTTGAGTGGAGGGACAAATTCGGGAAACTTAGTGATAGGGTTAGAACCCTCGACTTCAACGTCCTCCACTTCCACCCCCAAATCCTCATCATCCATTGGGTTTCGTCAATCTCTTCCTCCTCTGGCTCTAAGTTAATAGTTTTTCCCTTTTCCTGTGTGGTGGGCTTGTCCTTCTATGGGTTTCTTCTAAGAGACACGCACATCGTTATCGCAACTTGCTTGCCCTTATTATCCTTCGCACTCTCTTTGGTCGGGGTAGGCTTCAATCTAGGTGTCCATGATGACTTGGGGACTTCAGCTAGTACCTCTGCAACCTTCAGAGCAGCTCCCTCTTCCTCCATAATGTTGGGTTGTGTTATATTCTTTCCACGACTAACCTACGTAGTGAACCGAGGGGTTAGAGGGGGGGTAGAGCCCCCCCTTCGTTGCGCCGATTGTGCAGCGGGGGGGTCACAGGGGGGCGGGTAGCCCCCCTCTACGGGGTTCGGGGCAGCGCCCGGAGAAACTGTTTTTTGGACCTTATATTAGGTTGGGCGAACCTACCTATGGTTTTCGGTCCATGGTTTTGGATGCGATGGTTTTCGGTCCATGGTATTGGATGCTTCGGCATGTATAAATATGTATTGTAACATTGAAAGGAACATAATGAAAAATCAAGCTGGTAGTCTCCGTTTTGAGATCCAGTGGGAAATCTCTGTGTATATGTGTTTTATGTGTTATGCTCTCGCATTTTTATTTTTCCTGTGATTTAGAATTCGTATGCAGGTAATTTCTGTACGGGGTTAAAACCTACACTCCCCCCTTAGGAAGTAATGGTCCCCATTGCATTGAGTTCCTCCATGAGATGAGGAAACTTCTATTGAACTTGGTCCCTGGTGAGCCATTTGCCTTGGCAAAGGAGTTGGCCTACTTTGACAAATCGATATAGTTGTATCCTCTATTGACGAGTGTTATTGATCTATGTGTCCATGATCTGATCAATTGTGGCATGTTCCATGCAGTCTGGGTTGAGCTCTATTGGTGTGAGTAGTTCTGCAATGTCAAATGTGTCCAACAGTGGTGGAAAGTATGGCCGAAGGCGATCTACATTGAACACTAGGTGAAAGCTAAGGAATGGGGGAATGTTGTGCTCCAAAGCATTGTTTACCACAATCTTGGTAAAGGTGTAAGGACCATATCAGAGTGGTATGAGCATTCGATGGGCTCTTGTAGGGCGTTCTTTTTGTAAATGCAACCAGACTTTGTCACCCACCTGAAACTTGTGTGGCCCCCGATGTTGATCATATCGCTGCTTGTACTTGGAATTTTCCATAATGGAGTGGTGATATATCGGCCCATTGGGTAGAGGTGCTCTGGGAGTTAGATTGAACGAATGCTTGACCTGACAGTGCAACACTACCCCTATGGGTGAGGAGAAGAGTCCCTATATTCTTTCATGACCGTATCCACCTGCTTCTGCTATGTGGAGGAACCCTTCTCGGGGGCCATGGATGTGGCTACGATCTTCCCCTTAATTTGAGAGAGAACTAGAAAGAAAATAAATTTCCTAGTCTAGGAGATGATATTATTGCATTTCTTAGCAGAGATCAAAGAGGTGGCAGTAGGTGGGGCTACCTCCAATATCCTGTATAAGGTATTACCCAAAGAAATAATCACAAAGAAAGGTTTAGACTCATATACAACATGTTGCTTCCACAAGTATTGTTGTCCTAATAATACATCACAAAGGTCAAGAGGAGCAATATCACACAATACCTCATTTGTGAAGGGCTTGATGTTGTAGGGAAGGTGGCACATTGTTGGCTGACTCAGAGATCTCGTCCTTGGTGAAACCACCCAATGTTGTATGGTTGTGGGTGTGGTAAGGCCAGTAGGCCCAGCGGCTTCATGACCTCTGCTAAAATGAGTTTCTTTTGGCTTCCACTGTCAATAATGAGTTGTAACGGCGAACCCTTCACCCACATTTGTGAGTGGAAAAGACGCTCCCGCTCCTTTGGATCTTTGGGCTCATTCTTCTAGATCTTGGCGATGGAAACAGTGGTGTTGGGCTCCACATCAATATTTGCTTCCCTATGTCATTCCCCTTGTCGGGTTATGACTCAGGGTCAGAACATGCATTTGATTTTGAAGCCTTCAACTAGACCACCAACGGCTGCTTGGTCTGACACTCACTTACATTATGAGTGGGGCTCTTATGGAACTCACACCACTTTCATGTGTCCTTCTTTGACTTCATGGTGTTGTTCTTTTCTTGCAGCTCCGACGAGTTGTCTTAGGTCACCCCGCCTTGGCTTTGTCCTTTGTTCTTCGGATTCGCAGATCCAAAGTCTCGCTTCTTGTGTTTAAACTTCTGGTCCATCCTAACAAAAAATAGGTACATCGTGCCAAGCGAGGAGATGTCTAGGAACTCCATCACGTCCTGGATTTACTTGTGTAGGCAGCCGCGGTATTTGAGTACCCAATGCTGCTCAGAATCCTTAATACCCAACTTTGTGTGAAGGGTATGAAAAATATTGGTAAACTCTGACATGTTTTGGTCCCTTCCTTACCGCAGCGTGGTCCACTTTATGTATTTATCCTCATAGCTTCCTACAGGGTAGTACTGCTCCTTGATGGCATCCCGAAATGAATTCAAAGTGGGTGCAGCTAAAAATAGTGAGGTCATACTGTCATCCTTCTGCTCACAGTAGGTTTCCCACCAGTCCTTGATGTGGGGGGCAACTTTGAGAAGTGCAAAAGTGATCTTTTCTTGGCTGGACAAATCATGAACAGAAAAATATCCTTCTAGCATATTTAAAAATTTATCTACGATATCTGCATCTATCTGACCCTCAAATATGGGAATGCCAAAGTTAACTTGTACCTTAAAAGGTGTGGCACTTCTAGAGTAGCTGCTGGAAGTAGATGTGTCGCCCCTGGGTAGCCGCAGAAGGATTTGTGCCAAGTTGTCCATCATCGCGTTCCTTTGTTGTTTGATGGCTTCTTCGAGCAAGATTTTGATAGGATATCCTGCCCCCTCGTCTTTCTTTTCATCCGCCATGAAGGTCATCGAGATTTGCGAGGCTAGTCTTGTAAAGGTTTGACTAGTTCAAGCCCTAACTCCTTATATCCAGAACTCGTTGGGGACATGCAAAGAAAAACAAAGAAAGAGCAAACATGTCTATGATACCACTAATCCATATTTAAAGAAGAACACAACAAATTACATATATAACCACAAACTAGAGATGCAGCAGAAATAACACTTCATTTCATTAATATCAAATACTAAAATATGCTTACAAGCAGAATGGAAATAAGACTAGCTCAAGCAATGTAACTTATCTCTTAGAAGAGATGTGGTGGCTACATGCCTCTCAACTGAGTTACAATGAGGCTCAAGGGCCTTTTTATTATTGAACAAGAAGAGAAAACCTTAAACAACCAAAACCCTAACCCGAGGAGATGTAACGTGAATAGTTTATCGGCCTCGTTGCAGTTAGTTGTGCAACCAACTTCCCAGGGTTGTAACTTGGTCATATTATCTTTGTTTGACGCGTATGATACCTCGTTGGAAATATCTCTCCAAGGAATATAGCAGCCGATGCGATTGCAGTAGTAATCGCCGAGTAATTTTTCCAAAACAACATTGTTTAGGGCCTCAACATGACTTTGAGAGTTCAAGACCCGAAAAACTACCCAAAATAGTAAACTGTGCTCATATTAAGGAAACTGAAAACGGAAAGAAACAATGGTGAGGGCCCAAACCTTCCTTTTTACGACCCTTGACTTTTTCCTTTTTCTCAAATCTTCTTCCAAAGAGTATGCATAATGCCTCTGATTTGACTCAATTACTGCGCAATGGAATGAACAAAATTTATATAAAAATTGTATTTACTTTTGTAAGATAATTTATTATTTGATGGAGGATTAACATAAACACAGATCATAAACATACTAGAAAAAAATGAGAGGGACATCTCGACCGGCGTTGTAACAACCCCAAAATTAAATATGCAACTAATTAGATCAATCATGTGATTAATTATCAACACATAACTATTCCACTAATTAACATGGAATTTTCAAAAACACTAGTAGAGACAACTTACTTGTGGAAATAATATTCCTTACTTGTGATTTCGAAGTTGAACACTATTTGATTCTCACTAACTGCAACTAATTTTTGGGGACGACTCTCCACCCAACCGTAGACTTAGCTGCTCATAATCTTTCTACGGTTGGGCACGCCCGAGCCCTCAATCAACGTACTACTATCAGAGAATCTTTTGTCTCACAAAACTTTTCTCCCAAGAGAATGGATGAAGGAATGATGAATCTTATCTTCTTCATCATCCATTAAATAGTCCAAATGATGGAAAGGGTCCACATGCACACATTCCATGTATCAACATGCAACTGTTATTTCATTATTTTAAGTTTTACTTAACTTAATATTTATTTTAATTTAACTCTTTCTTATTTTATTCCTTTTTACTTTTTGATAATTTTACTTATTTTTACTATTTTTATAGTTATCTTAATTTAACACTTTCTTATTTTATTTTACTTTTTTATTAGCTTACTTATTTTATTTTTATAGCTTAATTATAATATATATATATATATATATATATATATATATATATAAACTTCAAAAAATTAATAGTACTATTTTTTTATTTATTATTATTATATTCTCTTCATTATTTATTACTATTATTTTATTATTTTTTTATTATTATTAGGGGCATTACATACTCCCCCCTCTTTAAGGAACTTCGTAATGCAGGAGCAATCAGCTCAACAACATCGTTGTATCTTAGTAGACATAAGGGGTCTTGTGTTTTCAAGGAAGTTGGTTTCCTAAGTATGAATTAATGTAATTATTTAGGCTTTTGAGTGATTTTAATGAGAATAGGAATTAATTGAATATTGTGAGACATATTTGTAAATTTCTCGAATGTAGGAGAATATGAGAGATTTGGGATAGTTGAGAGATTGAGGGATTTGAGAATTAATTTTAAGACTTAGATTAGGAGTTAGTTCGTGATTTTGTGGATTGGAGAGGATCCTTAGGGATGAGGAAGAGATTTTAGGATCTTGTTGACGAGTTTATGGATCTAAACCAGGAATTGGTTTTAGAATCCTTTTGCATAAATGTAAGCCCAAAAGGCAAAATCAGAGGTTGGTTAGATAGCTAGGTAGATAATTAGAGTGTGACTGTAAGCCTACAGGCAGATTGTGAAACAGAGGCCAATGGCATTGGAAGATCAGGCCAAAGAGACAGAGAATCTTAATATGTAATCATTTGTTTATATTTACATATACAGATATTTAATTCCAAAACTGTATAAATGTGTGGTCTGAGCATGGAATGGTAAATTACGTGTGAATCGAAGTTTCTACATAATATATGTATGCAGGCGAAGTTTGGCGAAACACAGAGAGAAGAATGATACAAAGAATCTGGATGGATCATTGAAACCAATCGTAGAATCAAAGTAGAGTTCTGAGTGGCAGTGATTAAAGAATCATGCAGAGTTAAGCTCAGGAGGGAGTCATGCAATGGAATAGCAGAAGGACCAGAACCATTGAAGAAACCCGAAAACCACAGAAAACATTGGAGTAATGGTGTAAAACCCAAGTGAAGAGAAGTATGAAGGAATGAAGTGTTGATGCACAAGAGTCGTTGGATCTGACAGATCAACGAATGGGATCAAGTCGCAAAGAACAGAGCGAGTAATATCGCATCGCAACATCTTGGGAGTGTGTAAACCCCAGCCTTAAGCGATTGCGATTTGCGACATGTGATATTGTTGCTGACCGTTGGATCGAATGCTCTGATCAACGGTAGAGGATCATTGTTAAATCTCGCATCGCAATGTTTCAATTATGAGGAATGAACCTTGGGCCACAAGAATGTGCGATATGCGATGTCTAAAGCGATCGACGATTAGATCGCATCACAATATTCTATGGTAGATGGAGCATATCCCATAACAAATGCAACATGCGATATGCGATGTGCGATGTAAGAGCAGACCCAATAAGGTATAGGAACAGTTAATTGTGTTTGGAATCCGGGTTGTGTTATCGCATATCGGATGCAAAAGGAATCTTAGGAGGCATGTTAGCGAGATTGCGATAGTAACAAGGTATGCCTCGAGAAATGTGCAAAGGCCGTGGAAAAAGCGGAAAAGGTATGGTTTACGTTAATTTATGAGTATTTCTATTGTATGAGATTTATAATAGAAATAAAAGTGATAAGAGGGTTTTATGTGGTAAGTCCAAATATAACCATAGCTATAAAGAGTGGGGATTGGTTATATATGTGCAGGCTTAAGGATTGAATAACAATTTAATGAAGGATTATGAGGGTGAATAAGTCTCGATGGAAAGGATGGATTGAGGATAAACTGTGGTTAGTTAACAAATCGTTTTCTCATGGGATTTTACATAAGGGGGCCTTAGACCTTATATAATGAAGATTTGACTCGGTAAAGAGATGAAATTACTGGGGAAAATTAGTTATGCATAGGTTATGCACATTGTGGGTAATACACGGGTTTTCCTACGTCAAAGTGGTATCAGAGCAGAATTGTGATTGAAACGTTTGGTATTAAGGCAACACAAAGAAATGATGTGTGAACATTTCTTTGAAAAGAGTTTAGAACAGAGTTATATTCTAAAGGCGCGTATATAGGCGAATGGTGATGTGTAAGCAGACAAGAGGAGATCATATTTTAATATGACAAATAGTAATCACACAGAGGTAAGGTATAGCAGAATATTAGAAGAATTGCAGATGCAAGAGACATTGGACAACCCATTCAAAGTACAGGAAATGGTGGAACAAGATCGTGCAGAGATCTTGAAGGTGAGGTGATATGTTTTGTTTTAATTTGATTTGAAGACTGGAGATTGTGTGGTTTTTATAATGATGCACAGGTAGCAACATAAGAAGGTGAGAAGGTTGCAACAATCTAGAGTGAGGAGTGTTCAATTGGTTCTAGAGGAAAGAACCAGAGAAATGCTAATGGACTAAGCTCAGAGGAGAAAAGCTTAGTGAGGCATAGATAGCAAGAAGGAGACTTGTTATTGCGGAGGTATTGTTGTAGATCACAAAGACAAGTCTACAAAGGATGTGGGAAGAATTGCTAAGGGATAAAAGAAGCTGGTAAGAGTTTCTGAATGAAAGCAGAACATGGTAGAACCTTGAGAAATTCCAACAGAGGTCGAATAAAGAGGACAGTTGTGTTCTTAGAAGGTGCATATGAGTTGAAGCCTAAAAGAAGCAGAGAAGAGTGCTCAAAGGAGGTTCCAGAGATAGAGAACCAAGGGCTTGCCAAAAGACCAAGTGCAGAGGAAAGCTTGGTGAGGTAAGTGGCAGCAGGGAGGACTTCTTGTTGTAGAGGATTTAGTGCAACTCATAGTGAGTAAGTGAGGAGCTCATGAAGATAGAGATGGAGAAGAAGATGACTACTGATAGTCATAGCAGAGGTTCTGAGGAAGACCACAACAGATAAAAAATAAAATAAAAATAAATAAATAAAGATGAAGAAGGAGGATGCCGAGGCAAATGGCAAGAGGATGAGTCAAGAGGAAATTGAAAAGGAAATTGCAAAGATGTAAGAACAACTCAATGTGTTAACAATGCTACTTTAGGAAAACCAGAGATTAGGTTGGGTATTAAAGAAGAAGCCAATGAAGTGGCATAAGTTACGGAGAAGGTTACAGCAAAGGCAAGTGAAGTGGCTAATGGAAAAACTCAGAGAAGTTGAGTTGGAAATGGAAGTGTCCGTTTGTGAACTAGAGCAGTGTGAATTTCTGGGTGAAGATGCAAACTTGAAGGCTGAAACTTCAAGTGAGACCAAAGAGTCACATGATTTTAAATCTGACAATTTGTTTATGTTTGCAGGTGAAACATGTGAAGGACGAAAATTTGTTGATGTTGACATAAAGAAGGGAGAAGATAGGCAGAATCTAAATTATGTTCTAAAAGAAGAAGTAGAGAAGGATATCAAGCAATCAAGGAAAGGACTTGATGAGATTGAGGAGAAGACCATCAAAGTATTTCTAAGTTATGTAAAGGACTTGGAACAACAAGAGGAATTGGTGATTGAATCATCAAAAGAGGTTATGAGGTCTTGTGGTTTTACAACTGATAAGGTGTGTGTGAATGCATGTATTGCAGAAGATAAACCATTTTATGGAACTGTCCTGAATGAAGCTGAAAGTTGCCAAGTAAAGTATGATGATAACTCTCTTTCAAATGAAAATCAAGTTGAGTTATTGCAACAGAAGGAGTTCATAAATTCCATGTTTAGTGGAGGAAATAGCTTCAGTAGGGATGAGACAGTTATGTCTTATGATAAGAAATTTGCTATTGGAAAGAACAACGAGGAATTGATTTTCTTAAATGACCAAAGGGAGAGTGATGAACAGACATCTAAAACTATCACAGAGATGGAGGATTAGAATTTTATTCTAATCAAGAAGGGAGAAATAATGTCAACAAGAAGTTATACTTGTGACAAAGAAGAAGATAGTGAGGATTGTAAAGAACTTTTAGGAGAAATTTCAAGTGAGATGGCAAATTTGTGGAAAGAGTTAATTCTTTTGGAGGGAAGGCTAGAAAACCAAAAAGTAAGTGTTCAGGTTGTAAAATCAAAACTGGATGAGAATGAAGAAGTTCACTACAATGGACAATGACAGAAAGACATCATTGAAATAGATGGTGTGGAGGAGAGACTAGCTGACAATCTCATGAATTCTGTTGAGAATTCAGAACAACATACTAATGTGTTGACAAAGGAGGAAGAATTAGAGCAGCAAGCTGAATTGCTGCCAAAGGAAGAAAAGGCGCAGCAGAAGCCTTATGATTTTTATTTTAACAATTGTTTTATGATTACATGTTTAGTTGCAAATGCTGGAGGAAATTTGGCATAGATGAGCAGCCAAGTAAAAATGAAAGAAGAAGATTTTGTGGAAGAATTTAATCCATGGAACAAAGATGTTCGATTGCTGGAGAGAATGTTGGAAAGTCAAGATTCAATGCAGAAATAGATAATCATGAAAGAGGGTAAGGATGAAAGGGAGGCAGTAAGAATTTGACAACTTCAAGGAGAAGGACAACAATTTGAAGAGTTAGTGGATAGCAGCAATAACCTGAAACAAAGAGAAAGAGGAAAAAGTAAGTGGTAGATTATGGACCAGTTGAAGGATGTGTTGGAAATAGAGATTGAAGAATTATGGCGATTGGTGATGAAACAGTACATATGGAGGAGATTGATAGTAGCAGGAAGGATGATCAATCAAAATTAAAACCTGAATGACAAGGAGAGGAAGATGAAACAGAAGACAGTAGACATACAACAGTAGCAAAGGTGCAAGGCATTTGGACGGTTACAAACTAAAGTTTGGGACTCTGAGGTTTTCTATCAACATATGAAGATGCATGATCAGGAGATCATGAATATTTTCTACTTTGGGAATCTAATGCAGGAGCAATCAGCTCAAAAATATCATTGTATCTTAGTAGACATAGGAGGTCTTGTGTTTTCAAGGAAGTTGGTTTCCTAAGTATGAATTAATTTAATTATTTAGGCTTTTGAGTGATTTTCATGAGAATAGGAATTAACTGAATATTGTGAGACATATTTGTAAATATTCTCGAATGTAGGAGAATATGAGAGATTTGGGATAATTGAGAAATTGAGGGATTTGAGAATTAATTGTAAAACTCAGATTAGGAGTTAGTTCATGATTTTGTGGATTGGAGAGGATCCTTAGGGATGAGGAAGAGATTTTAGGATTTTGTTGATGAGTTTATGGATCTAAACCAGGAATTGGTTTTAGAATCCTTTTACATAAATGTAAGCCCAAAAGGCAAAATCAGAGGTTGGTTAGCTGGGTAGATAATTAGAGTGTGATTGTAAGCCTATGGGCCGATTGTGAAACAGAGGCCAGTGACATTAGAAGATCAGACTAGAGAGACAGAGAGTCTTAATATGTAATCGTTTGTTTATATTTACATATACGAAGATTTAACTCCAAAACTGTATAAATGTGTGGTTTGAGCATGGAATGGTAAATTACGTGTGAATCATAGTTTCTACATAATATATGTATGCAGGCGAAGTTCGGCGAAACACAGAGAGAAGAATGATACAAAGAATCGGGATGGATCATTGAAACCAATCGTAGAATCAAAGTAGAGTTTCGAGTGGCAGTGATTAAATAATCATGCAGAGTTAAGCTCATGAGGGAGTCCCAGCGGAACAACGAAAGGACCAGAACCATTGAAGAAACCCGAAAACCACATAAAACATTGGAGTATGGCGTAAAACCCAAGTGAAGAGAAGTATGAAGGAATGAAGTGTTGATGCACAGGAGCCATTAGATCTAACAGATCAACGGATGGGATCAAGTCGCAGAGAACGGAGTGAGTAATATCGCATCGCAACATCTCAGGAGTGTGTAAACCCCAGCATTAAGCAATTGTGATTTGCGACATGCGATATTGTTTTTGACCGTTGGATCGAATGCTCTGATCAACGATGGAGGATCGTTGTTAAATCCCACATCGCAATGTTTCAATTATGAGGAATGAACCTTGGGCCACAAGAATGTGCAATATGTGATGTCCGAAGCGATCAACGAATAGATCGCATCGCAATATTCTATGGTAGATGGAGCTTAGCCCATAACAAATGCGACATACGATATGTTATGTGTGATGTAAGAGCAGACTCGATAAGGTATAGGAACAGTTAATTGTGTTTGAAATCTAGGTTGTGTTATCACATATTGGGTGCGAAAGGAGTCTTAGGAGGCATGTTAGCGAGATTTTGATAGCGATAAGGTATGCCTCGAGAAATGTGAAAAGGCTGTGGAAAAGTGGAAAAGGTATGGTTTACTTTAGTTTATGAGTATTTCTATCGTATGAGATTTATAATAGAAATAAAAGCGATAAGAGGGTTTTATGTGGTAAGTCCAAATATAACCATAGCTATAAAGAGTGGGGATTGGTTATATATGTGCAGGCTTAAGGATTAAATAACAGTTTAATGAATGTTTATGAGGGTGAATAAGTCCCGATGGAAAGGATGGATTAAGGATAAGTTGTGGTTGGTTAACAAATCATTTTCGCATGGGATTTTACATAAGGGGGCCTTAAACCTTTTATAATGAATATTTGACTCGACAGAGAGATGAAATTCCTGGGGCAAATTAGTTATGCGTAGGTTATGCACACTATGGGTAATACGCAGGTTTTCCTACGTCACTTAATCCCGAAGTTAAGTAGAACCATTTAACATTTTATTTATGTAGCTATTTATTACTTCACGTTTTCCCTACACCCTCTACTAAACTAGTATAACCAGTTGGCATCGAAAGTTTCCACAACACTCGTGAAATATCAAGGAATCTCTGTCATTTTTCCCACTTTTTGAACTAGGCATAAGCCTCATCGCTATGTACCATAGCCCAAGGCTCACACCAAGGCTTAGATCTCATCTGCCCCAAGGCAGGCATCTGGTCCCAATACTCAATGAAATTGGGTATCCCTCAAGAATGACCCACTCCCTCCACACTCACTAAGGTGCACAGCCCTAGGCATCAAAATCCTTACACCCCCACCAGACTTCGACATCCTAATCCAATATGAGGCACTTGACCTACAATATCAAACACTTGGCCTCCTCAATATGGTGCCATAGCGCCTCAAGAGTTATCCATCTAGATTTATACAAGATAAAGGAACCACTGGCATATGTAATTTTGATTGAGCTTGTCCTCAACCCATATGGTGTTACATATTCTCCCTCACAAGTATGGGCTCCCACGAGATCATCAAATAAACCAGCTCTCTCAACCCATTTGTGGAGTTCTTGTCAGTCACCACACCTCAACATGCAAACAATGCATTAGTTATAATCACAGTATCAAAGAAAATAATCCATATGCCAAGTCTTGCATGTCATCATGAGAACATAACATCATTGTTATCACAAAATTTTGCATGTCATCAATCTACATACAATTACCACATACTTCACATCATAATATCCTCCTAAGTTATAACATCAACATTCAACATCAAAGACATATCACCGCATAATAAATGAACCACATGTGCATCATTATGCTCATACCATCATATCATGAAACATCTTCAATATGAGAATCATCTCAATACTTATCACATATAGAGCAATAATACATTATAAGCATTATTATTGTGATTCATTAGAAAAATCAAACTCATTTGCTTACCAACTATGAAATTAGATTATTCAACATCCCTTTAGGATCTAGGTTATCTTAACAATACTATTAGTGTCGTGTTTTCATCAAGATACCAATTACTTTTCAATAATCATTTCCTTTTCCTTTAACTAAGAAGCTGACAATTTACATAGTAGGTATAGTCATTTAAGTACATTGTTGAATCATCTTCAGCCTTAACTTCTAGCCATGTATTCTTCTTTCTCAATGAAATTTAGTGGAATTCATCATTAAGATATTATTGGTTGTACAATTATTCTTAAATCATCAACACCAAAATTAAAATTCCATTGTCACTATTCATATTTTTTCGTATTCATTATATTATCATTCTACTAAATGACACACAAACATTAGGCCATCATTGATTAAGTTTTTTGTCATAATTAATCTCTAGTGATTTATCCATCGCTTAGTAATCATCATTGTTCGCCTTCTGAAAGACTGGCTTATCTCATTATGTTTCTTTTTCAATACCACTTGATCTATTTTATTACAAGTGCACCATTCCTAAGGATCCTTTCCCTTCACTTTTTCTTTGTCAAACACTATCTTTGGTTTATATTTGAAGCACAAAACCAATACTACCATTATCATCCACCAAAAGGTTTTATATGCTTGGTGAGCTTGAAAATACCTTCTTAATGGCACAACTCAGTAAGTTGTTTTATGTGAAGTATCACTAGGTCATCAATCCACACATGAAATAATGAGTATAGTTTATTAGAATTCATGTTAGGTTCACCACTTATTAGTTGATATGTTAATTTCTACATAATTCTTCTCACAACCTTGTTATAGAATTTCCATCAATCTTCATTCTTACACTTCATGCTAGGATTTTTTCTTGTCAATTCTCATAGTCAATTTATTTTACCAAAGGTAGACAATTGCTATCCTTTACCATCTAAATCTTTAAACATTTTCCTAGTCTATCACCTCTAATTCCTCACCAATTACAAGTTTTCAAAACTTTCTACCTAGACCCTTAAATTATATCGGTCATCACTATGACCCTCACTAATAATGTTGCTCAATCCACTCATCAATATCCTTAACATAACTTTCTTCTTGATAGAAACATTCTTTCACTTCCATACCATATATAAATATATATATATATAGAGAGAGAGAGAGAGAGAGAGAGAGAGATTTCCCTAGCCCCAATTTCCTAATATTCCATGTCTACTACTTCATTCAATTTCAAACGCATATTATCGAATTGGAATTAATTTCAAACCTCCAGTCACCGTGGTTTCTTTTACTCCTCTCTTAAATTCATAAAATTGATACACATTGGAGATATTGTTACTATTCCCCAACTTGGCTAATACCTTAGAAATAAATTCATTAAAGTGGTTATCAAATGTAATCCACTTATCATAGAATTGCCTAATCATACATCTTAATATCCATAAGTCATGCATATAGTTAGTCACCTACAGAAAACCTTACAATTGGTTCTCCCATTAGAGGGGAAAACTATTATAGATGTTGTCATGCACACAAATAATCTCCTTAAATTGATCAAAATTGCTATGGATTTACTTATTTAATCTATGTCATCGTACTTTCCAAGTTCCTTTAAAATGGCTCTCATTATTAGCATAATTATTCAAATGCATTAGTTGATTCTGGATATTTTCTTCCTTATATGCATCATACTTGTTGGGTGTGGAGCCTAATTATCTTCTATATTCAAAAGTACCACCACATTGGACCCCAGTTCAAAATGGGGGCGGCAACGCTGCCCATAAAATATTCGCTGCAGGGGGGGTCCAGGGGGAGCGGCTGCGAC
>APFE030858046.1:0-23965 GCA_000404065.3 Pinus taeda
ATTGTAGTTGTATCCCTTATTAATATTGTTGTGCCCCTATTGTCCCCATACTATTATTACCGTGCCCCATAGAATCCATCTATTACTATTTTTGTGGCTTTATATTATTATTGTTAGGTCGACTGAGTTATATTGTGACTCTTTAGACTCCTATATATAGAAAGGAGGTTTTGTCATTTGAAAACATCGAAGAATTGTTCATTTATGTAATGTAAAGGAGGTTGCCCCCTCGAAGAGGCTGAATTCTAAGGCGTTGATCTATCTTTTCTATCTTTTTGTGAGCTGGTTTCATAACAAAGTCCCTATGAAAACATGAAACCTATGCTCTTTTGGAATATCATTTACCTTGATATTCAATCTTTGGAAGTCCTCAATGTGCTCTGCCATTGAACCCTTTTATTTGAGGTTTATAAATTGGCTAAAGAAGGTATTTATCTTTGTATCCTCATAACGTGTCACTAATTCTTCTGCAAAAATTATCCAAGTGACTATTAATTTATGAGAACAAAGCCATCGATGCCACATAAACTGATTTTGTTATAAATATAAAGATGCAATGTGTACCTTCTGTGTGTTCGACACATCACGTAGATCAAATAATTGCTCCATCTGTAGTATCCATGTTACTAGATCCCTTCCATCAAAATTCTTCATATCAATCTTTATAATGTTGTTAGTCTTCAATCCAAAGTTAAAGTCTCTAAAATCATCATTAATATTCCTTCTCTTTTTATCATGAGTTTCATGGAGTACCTTGTCACCACTAGGAACCATTTCTTGTAGCAACTTTGTCAAACCTTCCTTCAAACCTTCCACTTCTCTTTCTATTTTTTATTCTAAACCATTTGTGTTCCCTTTTAAACCACAAATATTAACATTCATAATCACTTCCAATTCATTTTTTATTACTCTTTGCCAAAGCGAAATTTGTTGCACTTGCTCTCGTAATTTTGATATATCATGTTGTGTTTCTTCCTCTTCTTCATGCACCATATTAGAGCTTTCTGATTTCTTACTGGGTGTTTTAATTTTTTTGTTTTGAGGCATATTGGAATGAAATAATGATATCTATGCTTATGTATTCCCTTCAAATCATTTCAAACTAACTTTGCAAACAAAATAGTTGTAAATTAAAAAAATATACACACCTTTTTACTCGTTTTTTGGAGATATATATTGAAATTGTTGTATCTCTACAATTTCAAATCTCCAAGGTATGAAATTTCGTCCTATGGTATCCCTCCTAGTCTTATTTCCAATGCCACAAGTCTGACCAAGATTGGATTCTTCAAGAATAAATTAGGCCCAATATCCCATGATGACCTAATTATAGACTGGTTTACTAGAGCGAACTTATACGTAATTCCACATGTCACCGTTTTGACTTTCAGCCCTAAAAATGACACACAAGAAACTGCATTTTGTTCGCTTTTAGTCACATTTTACACAAATCAAATCTGATGCTCAAAGCGAAAGTTATGATGATTTTCCCTAGGTCACTTGTTTGACATTGAATTCTGGAGCGTGTAAAAACCCTAACTTCTTCAGACCATATCTCAGAAAATATAGCAATCCAAGACTAAAATTTGTACGCAATGTTCACCAATATTTATGGTCTACACAGTCAAAATTTTAGCTTCTAAGCATCGTAGAAAAAACACTATAGCAAAAAAACCAAGATGACATGTTTCAGCGAATGAACCCTAGAATCAAAAGCTATGATTCCAAATGTTATGCAACGAGCTCACAATAAGAAGAAAAAATATATCAATGCCTTGAGAAATATCATCTTCACAGAGGAAATTTCCTTTATATCACATCAATGAGAAATTCTTGGATGATACAAATGAGAGGACATCCTTGGTATATACAGGAGTCTAAGGGATCACAATATAATCAAAGTCTACATAACAATAATAATGTAAGGGCACAAAAATAACAATAATGGGCTTCTATGGGGCACAACAATAACAATATCGGGGCTACATGGGCACAAAAATAACAATAGGAGGCTACACTAACAATAAGAATAAGGGGGCTACACTAGTATTATAGGGACCTAACATGGTCTCCTATTGGTCCTGTATTGGAAGGAATTGGAAATTGGCATTGAGAAATAAATTTTTGTGTGCTATTTGAGCGTTGGCGTGGCATACTAAAGCTGAGGGAATGAGATTCAATTTTGAAGTTTTGGATGGTGTGTATCCAAGTTTGGACAAGCCTAAGCAATTCGCCAAGGAAGTGGGTGACGGTTGCTCACTAGAGGGTTGATAAACCACAAGGCAAAAGGGTGCTTGCTAAGAGGGTTGATAAACCACCTTGCATGCTTATCATTGGGCTGATAAATCACTCTCAGAGTGCTTTATAGCTAATAAACCACCTAGAAATGTGAATTACCTGTAGTGCTTGCCAAGTTGATAAAACAACCAGTGTATGTAAAATTCCCATACTCCTAGAGTTGAGCATGGATTTCTAGTGAAGTTTTTGAAGAAAATCCCCTTGGATCATGGATCTAGATCAAGGATGATAATCGTAAGTAATATTGGTAGTAGTTAGCCTATGGTAGCCCTTTAATTGTTTATGTGCCAAAGGCTTATCATAAGGATAACTTCTATTATGTGATGAGAAGAAATTCGCATATTGCCCTAGCGTGGACAAGTAATGAGGCTAATGAAAGGGTGTCAGGCCAAGGCGAGAGACGTCACCCTGATGTCATATCAAGACCTTGGACCTCAGGATCTTGGAAGGATGAGAGGTGCACTTGGAAACAAGAGGATAATATTAACAAGTCGATATTAAAAACTGACATTGACGGTAATGTCTTTGCCAATTGACAAAAATTTGATTTGGTCTTAGGCTTGAGGGTTTGAGGATCTCAGGGAAAAGGTGAGACCTAACATGGAAAGAATGGGCTGAGATTGATGGGAGTTGAGATGGGAATTTCTCTTTTCCTTTAACAGGAAGTTAAGTCTTTCTTTTATTGGGTCCATTCACTATGTGTTATGCATGATGTGTCGAGGAATAGGGGGTGCAGTTGATATCCATTATAATAGGAAATGGTTAAATTTCAAAGATAAGGGGGTGGACTGGTGGGGGCTATGAGATGGTGATATGGCAGGCGCCACATAGGCATGACTATGGAGGTCACATTAGGACTAAGTAATACCTCTCACTCAGCCTTACAGTCTTGAGTGGAAGGGGAGGGGTTTTTATACAGTGGTGTCAATGCATGGTTCATGCACCGAACCTGGAAATTCTCACGTGCTCACACTGGCATTAATGTTGGAACTCCAAAGTCCCCTTCTTGTTTACAGATGTGTGTTTTTACAATTGATGAAATGAATTGTGGAAAGAATTATTGATTCAATGCTCTATGTTTGTATTGACTAAGATTTGGTACCACATATGCCCTCATCTCAACATAAGCCAGGGTGATGGATAGTGGTGCTTTTTTGTACATAATAGCTATGTGTATGTAACAACATGTAGATAGAAATCAAGGTGCAACAAGCAAGAGAAAAGATGAGTAACATGTTAGAGTAGTATGGTACAAATAGTTCTCAATAGGGTCCTAAAAAAGATTTATTCACGAACATCAAAGATGAGAGCACTCCTCAATTGATGGACACTCTTAGAAACCTAAGAGCTGAATTGAGAAGTTGCAAGGAAGATAATGAGAATATTTCTATAGAACAAGAGAGGAAAGTAGGTGTGAATGTTGTAATATTGAAAAGTCTATTAGATCTGTAAAGACAGAGACAAAAGGAACTTGGACTCAACCATCATGACAGGTAGAATCCCAAGTATAATCCATTAGATATTCAAGAGCATAAGCTAGATACTAATATAGCATAAGGAAGTCATTCAAAGAAAAGGCAAAGACATGCAGAAGGAGGAACAATCTTGCTTAGCACTCTAGAAAGGGAATCAAGTAGCTCTAATAGCTCATCAAACACATCAACTAAGAGACATCATTATGAAAGGAATAATAGAAAGAATCCCATGAAAAAAGAGTTTTAAAAAGGAAAACCTCCTGTCTTTCATGAAGAAGTGAAGAAAGTAGAAAATGCAGAGGCATCGTACTTAGGGATGAAAAAGTACTTTAAATTGCGTGATTATTCTAAGAACATGAAGGAAAGGGTGGTTGTATTTAGATTACAATGAAAGACTGATATATGGTGGGAGGATCTCAAGAACATCGAAAACATTAGAGAGAAGGAGATACCATGGAGGAAGTTCAAAAAGTACTTTTGGGAAATGTGCCTATCTGAAAAATATAATATGGAGTCAAGGAATTTTATGAACAAAAAATTAAACAACTGACAAGTAAGGAGTACAAAACTATGTGAAAAAGCCTTTCAAATATTAAATAGGATAAAAAGTGATGATATATCAAGACTTTCAGTGGACACATTAAATATGTTAATTTTCTTCTTTCTTGGTGCACTTCATAACTTAAATGGGTTAAACTACTTAAATGGGTTAAACTAGAACGTGTGATTTATGATGTAAGGAAATTAATGGAAACTCGAAAATCATTAACCTTAGGAAAATAACTTCATCCAAGATGTAAATTTTAATAATTTTGAAAAATATAAATTAAATGGATGAAAGTTAGTTCAATTTTATTTTGAAAATTATGTTAATTTATATAAAATAAATGATTTTGTAAATAATTCTATATTAAATGAAAATGTGCTATTTTATTTAGTTTTTAATTGAAATTATAAATTTTCAGAATTTTTTTATATTAAACAATTGTTTTAATAAGATGTGTATGATTTATTCTTTTCCATTAAAATATAATTATATGTACAACGTATATCGATGAATAAATGTCTTTCAGCAAGGCCCTTCAAATTTGATCACTCCATGGGATCTATTTATTAAACCTTCGTCACCATGTCATCACAGATTTTTGGAAAATGACATAGAGATGACGGGGCCATGAATGTTAATAGCAGAAATGGAACCTGACATTTCATAATGTGTGAGAACATAACATGTGTATGCATTAACAAAATTAAAAGAATGAATTATATTTACCATCCAAAAAATCATGTCAAAGCCAACCTGACTAAGAAGATAGATTTACATTTTGGCTGGATTAAATAAATATGAAAATGGCCGGAAGCCGTCAAGATAAAACGAATTTTATTGCTTCAGTGTTTATTAATTTAATCATATAATTTAAATGATTTAATAAGAATTTAATTTTAATATTATTTAAAATATAGTATATATAAATAATTAAAATAATACAAATTATATTTATAGAAATGTCATAACTTTATAAAATTTTATTACAATTTTTCAGCATGAAAATAATTTATAGTAATAAAAAAGAAATTGATTTTATTTAACTAATTATTCTTGATAATTTAAATAATATAATTATTTCACTAAAAAATAATAATTAAGTTTAAATTTAATCAATAATTTTTATTAAAAATAAAGTTTACAAAAAAATTATAATGAAAGAATTTGAAAATCCACACGAGTATTTATTTTGCGAAAATAAAGGAATTTAGATTTTGAATATAAAATATTTAAAAATTATTATAGAATGGCAGAGAAATTTAATGTTCACAATACAATATTCCTAAAATATATAATCAATTTAAAGATTAAAATTTTTTTCAAAGTAGTTAAGTCTATTTTTCTCTTTTATTAATTAAAAAAAATCATATAAACATACTAAATAAATTGTGATTTCTTAAACATGTGATATTCATTAATTATATTGACCCATATTATAATAAAGAAAATGATGTATTAACCTTTAATATTATAACAAATCTTATTTAAAAATAAAAAATCTTCATAGATCTAGTTATATATTTTCTTAAATGTCTATATGTTTTTTTTGGCTCATTATATTAATTCGTTTATATCATTTAGATTCTATAGAGATTGATTTCTAATAATATAACAAGATATACAAAATAAAATAAAATACAGAGAAATAAAAATAGTATACATGGTAAAATACCCTTTAAATCTTAGAGTCTCTTATCTAAATATAAGCAATCCTATGCATAAAAATGTCAATAATTTATTTTTATTTTCAAAAAATTAATATTGATAATAAGAAAAACATTAAAATCAGACACGCTTTTATCATGCAGTTACTTCGTTTTTTTTATAATCGAGGTAATAGTTCGTAATGGGCAGAGCCTGGCTCTTAGTTTTGACACTGCATTTTCATAAAAGCATGTTGTTCTCTTTGTGACTGTGATGGACATTTGATTCCTCAGCTTTTGTCTGAACCGTTGAAAATTGATACAAACAGCGCAAACAAACACCAATACCTCTTCCTAAATCTTGTCATTCATGTATATCATACGCAGTGTCACATTCCAAATACCGAACTTTTATTTATATAGATATGGACGACATGCAGGCCTCAGATTTTAAATACAGACCTTTTATTTATATAGATATGGACGAGGATGCATATCAGATACGGTACAAATATTATTCTGTCACTCAGGGAGTAAACTCGGGAGCTTGGTTTTATTTAACTATACAAATACCACCTAAATTGAACTAAGCGACTGGAAGGAAGGAAAAAAGAGTCTACTGAATAATAATATATGATGGATGCAGATATCATCAGATCACGATCACGAGGATGTGAACTTGTGCTGGAGAATTTCGACGAGCTTGTCATCGATCTGGAATGCTCTGGTGAGCACAGAGACAGAAACCGGAGGAGAGGCTCCGAACAAGGCCGGCGCAACCTGCTGAGTTCCTGGATTCTGGCTATTGAGTGCAGCGATGGCCACTGCGTTGACATCGCCAATGTTCTGTTGGAAATGCACAAGCCCTCGCGGGAACACAAACACGTCTCCCTTCTCCAGTGTTGTGGAGAACAGAGTGTTGTTAGTGTTGATAAAACCAACTAACAGAGTACCTTCGATCACCACCAAGATTTCGGTTGCCCGCGGATGCGTGTGAGGAGGATTGAGGCCGCCCCGAGCAGCGTAATCAAGGCGGACCAGGGAGATTCCCAAGGTGTTTAAGCCTGGTAGCTGCGTTACAAAAGCTGGTGTTATGTTGAATCCCAACTGGTTATTCGTATTTGCTGGTTTGTCTAGGCCCGTCAACCGGAAGTCATTTGCTGTCACCGTTATGGGACTCTTACATGGGAACCCGTTCACACTAACTGCACAATTCAAATCAAACAATATATATTATATTATACAGACAGACATGAACGCACCAGACATATATATAATATATTACATGTAATTACATTTCATAATGTGTTCAAACATAACGTGTATGGACATCAACAACATAACATTAGTTATATTACCTTTGCTTTTCAAATCGGCAACGCAGATGTCTTGTAAAGGATCTGGATCACTTGCGCGCACAATAACAAAACTATTCGAATATGATAATATCACCAGTACTGCAAGTGCTAACACCGGAAAGGATTCCATAGCTGTAGCTCACTATTTTTCTTTTCGAAAAATGAAAAGAGATGCACTGAATTTGATGAAGAATGGAGAGCGTTGCTCCTTTTATAACAATGGTAAATGATGGTATTCATTTTTGAAAGTGCAAGAACGATAAAGATACCGACCTAGGAACCCTACAGATAGTGACCCAGTGTTGCAGATGGACCAACCGAACCGTCTCTGCTGCATATTACTGTGTCGGTGTTCTGATTGGTTAGAAATAAAAAAAAAAAACTAAGTAATGCATAACCTTCCTTCAACAGCTAACACATAAATATATATAAAATTATTCTGAGGAAATTAACCTTCCTTCAACAGCTAACACATAAATATATATAAAATTATTCTGAGGATATGGACAGTTGCGTGTTGCTTGGACATTCCCTCCTTGTTTGTTTCAGGTAATATGTCTTACCTGGTTGTTCAAAAATAGAAAAATTCTGCCTTCATCTAATGTGTTTTGAAAAACGATATTATGAGAATATGGTTAGTTGAAAAAGTCTCTTTATTTTGAGGTTGTTAAATTGGTAATGGATATAGAACTAAATTCGTCTCAAAATTTCAAATCCTGTGATAAACTTTTATTACAGTGAAAAATTGAACCTAATGAAAATGTAATCCTACCATATTTAAAAAGAAAAAGTGTAAATACTAAATTATATCAATATTCTACGGCATTTTTAAAAATAAAAATATACACAACAATTTAAAATATGGTACAATTTTAATATCAATATTTATCTACTTAAATTAATTAGTTACTTATGGTAATTTCTATATATAATTAAATTATTTTGTTTAATATCAATATTTATCTACTTAAATTAATTAGTTACTTATGGTAATTTCTATATATAATTAAATTATTTTGAATTGGTAACATGTTTGACATTATTCCTTTAAATAGAAAAGTTCTATTTCTATATGTGAAAGGTTTGACATTATTTCCCTTAAAAATAAAAAATTAATATTAAAATAATATTTTTAGTAAAGGGTGGATTTAATGGTGGGGATAGAGGAGTTTATCATTTTCAAGTAAGGTTTAATTTCTATGAGAGTTTAATCTAAAGCCATGAGCACTTTGAGGTAGTAGTTGAACATGTGGTTCTAACTACAAAAATTATATTAAATGGTTTGAGGTAGTGGTTGAACATTTGGTTGTAACTACAAAGATTATATTAAATGGTACCTTGAGGTAGTGGTTGAACATGTGGTTGTAACTACAAAAATTATATTAAATGGTTTGAGGTAGTGGTTGAACATGTGGTTGTAACTACAAAGATTATATTAAATGGTATGGTGACCTCTGTACAAATAAGTGGATCAAAGCACACTATGATGTCTTCCTTTTGAAGAATTTTAGTATTTTTTCTATGATGATTTTTAGTGAAGAGTGACTAGGGAAAGAACTAAAGAAACCTCAACATCCTTGTTGATTATTTTAGGTATCAAAGTGCTTGACCCTTGGCAAGAGCTAACCAGCCTACTATCGGGCCTTTAATGCACCCGATAGCGGCCTCACCATACATACATGCCCATGCCATCCATCATTTCTCCGGGAGCTCGACAATAATTTTTTTCCGGGAACAGGTGACCCACCACCTCCGAGCTAGCACCCACTGTGCTGGCAACCAACGCCTGCTCAATTTCAAACGATCCCTCGCTCCAAACATTCATTTGCTCCATTCGCGCAACCGAAACAAGTCCTCTGCAACCCTCTCGAGCATTCGTTTCTCCTTCTCACGGTGTTGGCTCACCTCGCAGGTCCACTCGCGGTGTTGAATCCTAGTAGGCTATGCCCCAGACGTAAGGTAAATTATACTCTATGAACAATGACATCCACCATTTTGGCAGGCGCCCGAAAGGCCCATGCATATGAATCCCACCCCGTGCTTCTATAAATCGTCTGCATTGGCATCTCCCCAGCATCTGGCGGAACAGATACATTCAAGGTCTCCATTTGGGCGCAGGTTCGAGTGACATTGAAGGTGTTTTCCCATTGCATTGTAATCAGTTACCAAATCTATAACGAACCACTTAACCATTCAGACATCTTCAATAGTTTTTAGGACGTGGTTTAATGGTTAATAGTTAAGTAGGGAGGTCTAATCTCAAACAAAATTATATATATCTAAAAATTTCTCCATTTGTGCAACCGAAACAATTAGGCTAGACAAACATAAACCTTAAAAAAGCTAGAATCTCTAAAACCTAAATCATACAACGAGATTTTTCCACCATTCCAAAGGGTGGCATTCCAGGTCTACAGCAGCAACTAGTGCCGGAACAAAATGTCATCATATATAGGGTCATTTTATATACAGGGATTATCCACTGCACTCCATGCCTTCGCAGACCAACCCTTCCTGCTAGCTATAGTACCAGTACGAGTCTCAAGAATGATCTGTCACGCATGAGATGTTGTCCTCTGACAGCAAAATTAATGTAAACAGGGTTTTTATGGTATGCAAAATGATACAGGAGTCTCACTGGTTCATGGGAAATCCTCACAACCAAAAACAAAATTTGTTTCAAGTTAAGATATTGATAGATTCTTCACTGATCTTAACTGAGCTCAGAATTTATGTTGTGATCAGGATTTAGTTATAGAAATCATACCCTGTATAAAATTCTGGTTTTGTAAAACACTTCCACGGCTTGCATCACGTTTTGAATTGGATTACATTTTATCAACAATTGTGATTTTTAACCTTTATTGTTTGGTTGACAATCCACATGTCTGATAATCATTACCATGGAGGAAGATAAATGGTCCAAGATTCATGCCGAGACCTCTCAAGGGAATAATATCAACTCCAACACTTTGTATTATTGATAGTCACTAGACTCTGATAACCATTACCTTGGAAAAAGAGAAACAGTTTAGGATTCATGTTGGGACCTCACAAAGGAATAAGTCATTAAAGTGGAGGTTGGATTCACAATTACTACATGGTACCTTCGTAAACAATGCCTAAGTTAATTTGGGCTACCAAGATTTGTAATACATTTTTATTTGGGAATTGAAATGGGTCAACATGGAATCAAGGTCTAAATCACTGATTCACATTTGCTGGAGAATGATAATATAGAATTCAAACTGCCCACCACCACTGGAAGCTCATAAATAGCATCGAAGGTGTTTTGTCTGGAGGATTAATAGAAGTCAAACTGCCAACCAACACTGGAAGCTCATGTATTGCATCAAAGGTGGCTTATTTAACTGTTGAATGCCTTCTTAACGTTCCAAAGTTTTCTACAGTTCCAATAGTTTCTAAAGTATAGTTTGCCATAAATTAGAAAGGAAACATGTCTTACTGGCTCTTGGGCATATGTTGTGTAGTGGCATTATGGCATCATCTATGTTGTTCAAGTTTCTGCTGTGTAAATAATTGACTTGCTTCCAGATTTTTTGTGCACTGACTATTGCAGCCTATAGATGCACCATAAAACAAGTTACACCAAATATAAAGCAGAAGAGTGTTTTGCCTTCACACAGCTGTTGTGTAAACATCTAGCCAAAAAACTATGCCAGGCCCCAGACATCCATACAAGTTGAAAAGAAATAGGGCTTTTTTATAACACAGTAAAGCTCAAGGAAAAAAATACTACCATATATTTCTAGATTTTCTGTCAATACATGGTAATATAAAATTTAGGCTTCAACAAATAATTTGGGCCTTGGATCTTTAGACAATACACTCTAAGCTTATTTATCGAACTTCGTTTTTTCTTGAATCAGGTGGCAGTAACACTAAGTTACATTGAGTTAACAACAGCAAAATTTTAAATTGAGTAACATACATTCCAAGCTAGCCCAAGGCCTTGCGCAGCAATTATCCCTGAATTACCCCTTTCTAACAAGAGGCAAACAATGGTTGAATTGACGCTTCTGTGATCCATAACATTTATAAGAAATATTTCGGCGTAAATCACATGCAGAAAATATCTATCGACGCATTTTGAACCAACAAACGCGTCGACAGATATTTTCTACATGTGATTTACGCCGAAATATTTCTTATAAGAGGCAAACAACTAATCATGTTTATCAGGGATAGCAAATGTAGGAAATACATCAACTAAAACATGCAATATAAATATACTGAATGTTAGATTTTTTATTAATCTTCACATATCCTCTGGACCTGCATCTCCTAGAAAGCAAGGTTTTGTCTTACTGTATATGTAAGGATAGTCGAATAGTGCTTTAGGAAGGTTAACTGACCCTTGGTTTATGAATAGCCCTTTAGGAAGAAAAAATCATTTTAGCCTTTTTCTATAGAGAAGTATTGAATACATTTAATTTTCAGGTTGGTTACCTATTTGAAAAAGAACAAGCAATACAACAAACACCCATGCAAATTAGAAGTCTCAAAGTACACCAGAACCATGGTTGTAGCTAGCTTGACTTTCTTCTTTGTCTAAAACAGATCTGGTTGTAAAATTTAACAGCATGGGATTTCATCTGGAAGCTGCAAATGGGAATTCCATTATTGAACAAGATCATTTAGCATTATGGAAGAAGATGAAGTCAAACATACCATATGAGCTGCAAGAATCAACAAATGGGAAACTAATAATCACAGGGCTCTTACTTGTAGCATCTTGAGCATTAATGATCAAATGACTCACATCAATAGTGCCAAAACACCAAAAGAAAAATGGGGCACACGTGTGTGAAAATAAAGCTGTAACTGTGAGATTTGTCTGAGGGAGCTTCACCAAATAAAGAGGAGGCTCCTAATATGTAGCCAAACATAACAATCAATTGAAGTTCAAGCTGTTTAACATTTATGAATATCAAGCTGTTATCCTAAGATATAGCTGAGGAAGTTTTCACAAATAAAGATGACAACATAAGATGTGGCCAACAACATCAATCACTTCAAAAAATTGTTAGAGATGCTAGCACCTGTTGAGGCACCAATTCAAAATGTACATGCAGTCATCGCCTTACTTGCATTACTAGCCTAATCTTATGATAGTCTCGTCACTTCACTTGACATAGAGCCCAGATCGCCATAATAATGCAAGAGAAGACATCAGAGAAATATTCAAGGTTGATAACAAAAAACATAGTTTTCTTTCAACAAGTAGGAACAAGAAGTTCGAGAAAAAGGTTGTTGATCTGATACGAAAATGAGATTCACTTGCAATTATATTTTTTGTTGCTAAAATAGTAACGTATAATTCATTTATTGCAGAAAGCAATTGCACCACACCAAAGGAACATTGGAAAATGTTTTCAGTTGAAAAGGAGGATAAAGAAAATGTGGCAATTTCATTTGTTTCCAATATTTCAGATTTTTCTAAAGGTTCCTAGGCTCCAGAGCTACTATTTATCACCATGAACAAAGCAATTTATTTCATACACCAAAGTTCCAAAGATGAAATTTCTCAACTGGAAACAACAGGCTCACCCCATAGGTAGTATATCTCAAAAAACTAGTTTCTGGAATGAAAACTAGGAAAATATACATTTGCAGAAATAGGCTCTGGATTCCAACTCTATACCAATCCATAATCTCTAACATCAAAACTTTGAAAGAATGGATGAGAACACAACAGGAATTGTTTAAAGAGAAAGCACAAAGATAGCAACAAATCCTTGCTTATTGGGTTCAACTGATCTAGAAAATCTGAATTGCTTCCCCTGCTTGCTGAGGTTTAAAGAATGTTACAAGCCAAGTTAAATGAGGAACATCTTCATTGGTACCAGGAATTTAGCCTTAGAGTGTATGGGTTGTCCCCTCCTTCAGCCCTATGGGATTTGCTATATACAAGTCCATCCTTCCTTCATGAGTCATGACATATTGGACTTGAAGGAAATAGCATTGAGTATGCATAGATGGGTTCCAACTCCACAATTGTCAATCATTTCTGGACACCCAAGGGCTGACTTTGAGCATGTCAATGATTTTCACCAATTTTCACAAAATACCAATTTTCACCAATTTTCACCAATTTGCACCGAAATTCATTAAATAAGCTTAGAGTGTATTTGTCTGAAGATCCAAGGCCCAAATGTTGAAGCTTGAATTTTATATTACCATGTATTGACTGAAAATCTAGAAATATATGGTAGTATGTTTTTTCCTTGAGCTTTATTGTGTTATAAAAAAGCCCTATATCTTTTCAACTTGTATGGATGTCTGGGGCTTGGCATAGTTTTTTGGCTGGATGTTTACACAGCAGCTGTGTGAAGGCAAAACACTCTTCTGCTTTATATTTGGTTTAACTTGTTTTATGGTGCATCTATAGGTTGCAATAATCAGTGCACAAAAAATCTAGAAGCAAGTCAATTATTTACACAGCAGAAACTTGAACAACACAGATGATGCCATAATGCCACTACACAACATATGCCCAAGAGCCAGTAAGACATGTTTCCTTTCTAATTTATGGCAAACTATACTTTAGGAACTATTGAAACTGTAGAAAACTTTGGAACATTAAGAAGGCATTCAATAGTTAAATAAGCCACTTTGATGCAATAAATGAGCTTCCAGTGTTGGTTGGCAGTTTGACTTCTATTAATCCTCCAGACAAAACACCTTCGATCCTATTTATGAGCTTCCAGTGGTGCTTGGCAGTTTGACTTCTATATTATCATTCTCCAGCAAATGTGAATCAGTGATTCAGACCTTGATTCCATGTTGATGCGTTTCAATTCCCAAATAAAAATGTATTACAAATCTTGGCATCCCAAATTAACTTAGGCATTGTCTACGAAGGTACCATGTGGTAATTGTGAATCCAACCTCCACTTCAATGACTTATTCCTTTGTGAGGTCTCAACATGAATCCTAGACTGTTTCTCTTTTTCCAAGGTAATGGTTATCAGAGTCTAGTGACTATATGTAATACAAAGTGTTGGAGTTGATATTATTCCCTTGAGAGGTCCCGGCATGAATCCTGGACCATTTATCTTTCTCCATGGTAATGATTATCAGACATGTGGATTGTCAACCGAACAATAAAGGTTACAAATCACAATTGTTGACAGAATGTAATCCAATTCAAAACGTGATGCAAGCTCTGGAAGTGTTTTACAAAACTAGAATTCTATACAAGGTATGATCTCTATAACTAAATCCTGATCACAACATAAATTCTGAGCTCAGTTAAGATCAGTGAAGAATCTAGCAATATCTTAACTGGAAACAAATTTTGTTTTTGGTTGTGAAGATTGCCCATGAACTAGTGAGACTCCTGTATCATTTTGCATACCATAAAAACCCTGTTTACATTGATTCTGCTATGAGAGGACAACATCTCATGCATGACAGATCATTCTCGAGACTTGTACTGGTACTGCAGCTAGCAGGAAGAGTTGGTCTATGAAGGCATGGAGTGCAGTGGATAATCCCTGTATATAAAATGACCCTATATATGATGACATTTTGTTCCGGCACTAATTGTTGCTGCAGACCTAGAATGCCACCCTTTGGAACGGTGGAAAAATATCGTTGTATGATTTAGGTTTTAGGGATTCTAGCATTTTTAAGGTTTATGTTTGTTTAGCTTAATTGTTCCGGTTGTGTGAATGGAGCAATTTCTAGATATATGTAATTTTGTTTGAGATTAGACCTCCCTACTTAACTATTAACCATTAAATCACGTCCTAAAAACTATTGGAGATGTTTGAATGGCTAAGTGGTTCGTTATAAATCTAGTAACTAATTACGATGCAATGGGAAAACACCTTCAGTCGCTCGAACCTGCGCCCAAATGGAGACCTTGAATGTATCTGCTCTCCCAGATGCTGGGGAGCTGCCAATGCAGACGATTTATAGCAGCATGGGGTGGGATTAGTATCCATGGGCCTTCTGGGCGCCCGCCAAAATGGTGGATGTCATTGTTCACAGAATATAATTTACCTTATGCCTGGGGCACAGCCTGTCGGGATTCAACACCGTAAGTTGACCTACAAGGTGAGCTAGCACCGTGAGCAAGAGAAACGAGTGCTCGAGAGGGTTGCAAAGGACTTGTTCCGGTTGCGTGAATGGAGCAAATGAATTTTTGGCCCGAGGGATTGTTTGAAATTGGGCGAGCGTTGGTTGCCAGCACAGCGGGTGCCAGCTCGGAGGTGGTGGGTCACCCGTTCCCGGAAAAAATTGTCGTCGAGCTCCCGGAGAAATGATCGATGGCATGGGCATGTATGTATGGTGAGGCCACTATCGAGTGCATTAAAGGCCCAATAGCACGCTGGTTAGCTCTTGCCCTTGACCCTCTGCCCCCTCCACGTCATCTTGGTATTGATTCTGCCAATGCATTGATTGCTAGTGGCTGAAGTTCTAACACTCTAAAATAATGCTTCACCCTCTAGCCCCTCCATGTGATCTTAATATTGATTTTTCCAATGCATTGATTGCTAGTGGTTGAGGTTCTAGCACTCCAAAATAGCCCAATTTGTGAAGAAACTGAATGATGTCCCAAAAAGTGTCGTTCATGGCTATTAATTTTGTGTAATGGCTCTTAGGCTAGTAGAGAGAGGAGAGAGGCATGATCAAAAAAATTATGGACTTATGACATTGGTCATGCCCTTCTAATCTCTGCATGATTGAAGGAAAACGTTTTGTTTCCTTCTCTTGGAGAGGTTTTTCTCTTACCTCTTTGAAAAGAAATTAGCTCAAGATCTATTTTTTCAAAGCCCGAAATATTATATGGAAGCTCACGGAAATATTATATGGAAGCTGACCATATGTATCTAAGTTGATGGAGTCAAAATTAACACAAATGATGAGGGGGAAATCCCTCATCCACTGCACCAAGAGATAGATAAAAATCACACTTTGAATTAAATGAAGGAGTTGCAGCTCACAGGAGTGTACGGCACCTGGGAGACTGCACTCAAACAAAGAGGAGACTCTCTCTCACGTTCACTCTACATTACATCAAATGAATATTACAATATTAAATACATCACTAAAAAATAGGTAGTTGTAAACAACCTCCTAAACTCTAGGAACTAATCCTAAACTAAGGAGATACATTACAACCATATAACCATTTCTCCATTATTTTTAACTTCCCCCCTTAATGGAGAAAGGGTTATTTTTCACTCCTAACATCCCTCTAAATAACTCAAACTTTACTCGCCCTAGAGGCTTAGTAAAAATATCAGCTAAATTATCACAAGTGTTACAATACTCCACACATATTTCTTTTGATTGTATCTTTTCTCGAACAAAATGAAACTGAGTGTCAATATGTTTAGTATTTTTATGGAAAATTGGATTGTATGCAAGCTTTATTGTGCTCTAGTTGTCAGTTTTGATGTTGGTTGCTTCTTTCTGACTTTCGCATGCATCACTAAGCAATCCCCTCAACCAGATGACTTCACATGTTGCTGCACACAACGCCTGGTACTCAGCTTCACATGATGATAATGCTACAGTACTTTGCTTTCTGCTACTCCACGAGATAACCCCGGATCCAATACTAAATGCATATCCTGTGATGGATCTACGATCATCTAGGTTGCCTGCCCAATCTGAATCTGAATAACCTGCTAAAGTAACATTAGAAATGTCAGTGTATAAAATACCATAATTGCAAGTACCACTAAGGTATCTCAACACACATTTTGCTGCAATCCAGTGACTTTCAAGTGGTCTGGACATAAACTGACTTAGCACACTAACGGAATATGCCAGATCAGGTCTAGTTGTCGTGAGATATATCAAACTTCCCACTAGTTGTTTATACAAAGTGTCATCCACCTATTTTGTGCCATCATCACTGCTTAACTTGAGATTCTACTGCAATGGTGTTGCTGTTGTTTTACACTATTCCATTCTGAATCTTTCCAACAAGGTTCTGGCATACTTTCCTTGAGTTAGAAAAGTTTGACCAGAATCTTTCCACACCTCCAAACCTAGGCAATAATGAAGATCTCCAAGGTCTTTCATTTCAAATACCTGTGACATTTGCTGCTTGATTTCTTTGATCAAATTATTTGCATTTCCTGTTATAATCATGTCATCCACATACAAAGAAATCAAAATGATTTGCCTCTGTTTCTTTATCTTGGTATACAGGTTTGGGTCGTTGAGGCTCCTATGAAAACCATGTTGTATAAAAAATGAATCAATTTTCTCATACCATGACCTGGGTGCTTCTTTCAAACCATAAAGTGCCTTATGCAATTTACACACTAAATGCTCCTGCCCCTTTTTCACAAAACCGGGAGGCTATACTAAATAAATTTCTTCCTTTAATTCTCCATTTAGAAATGTAGACTTAACATCTAGCTGGTGTAGCTTCCATTTATGTTTTGTTGCTAAAGAGATTGGCATTCTAATTGTATTTAGTGCAGCCCTCCATTCATCTGATTTACTTGCTTCTTCATAATTTGAAGGTTCTACAATGTTTAAAATTTTGGACATTAAAGCATAGCCTTTCAATCTTTCAGGTAGTCTAGTCTTCCTACCTGATCTTCTAGGTAGAGAACTTACCTCAACTCTATCTGTTTCAGCACTTTCCAGGCCTGCATCATCACTTATTACACTATCTGTTGCTACTTCTTCCTGTTTCTGCTCCTGCTCCTGCTCCTGTTCTTCTTCTTCTTCACTGTTCAGTTCTATCAGGAATGGAATGTGGTTGTCATTGTTAGAGTCTTCCTTTCCATCTTCTGTCTGTTCATGAAAAATGACATCTATGCTTGCAAACACTTTATGAGTCACAGGATTATATAACTTGTATGCCTTATACTATGTGCCATATCCTACATATATACATTTCAAGGCTTTGGGGTCTAGCTTTTTCCTATCTGCTTTTGGTATATGAGAAAAAGCTTTAGATCCGAATATTCTTAAATGACCGATTGTTGGTTTGAGTCCAAACAATGCTTCAAAGGGGGTTTTGAAGCCTAGACATTTGGTGGGACTCCTATTCTTCAAATAAACAGTAGTACTAATGGCTTCTGCCCAAAGACCATTAGAAATACCCTTACCTTGAAGCATACTTCTCGCGGACTCCACAAGGGTCATGTTCTTGCGTTCTGCTACTCCATTCCGTTGTGGAGTGTGTCGCACTGTGAATTGCTGTATAATCCCATGCTGCTTGCAAAAGTTCATGAACTCACCTAACCTGTATTCTCCCCCTTGATCCGAACGGAGAATCTTTATCTTCTTTCCTGTTTGGTTCTCTATCATAGATTTGAATTCTTTAAAGTATCGGAAAGCTTGACTCTTTTTGCTTAAAAAATATACCCAAGAGAACCTAGTGCAGTCATCTGTAAACAGTAGAAAGTAGTATGCACCTCCTAAAGACCTAGTCTGCATAGGTCCACAAATATTTGTATGCACTAGTTCTAGGATGTCTCTTTATTTTCTGTTAACATGCAAAGGGAATTCATCTCTATGCATCTTCCCTAATGCACATCCATCACATTCCAGTTTGATATTATGTAAAGTAGGAAGACCATCGACCATACCTTTCTTTTTTAGTAAGATGAGATCTTGTAAAGTGAGATGTCCAAATCTCTGATGCTAGAGATTTTCAGTTGTTGATGTTGCTGCAACCATCGCTTGTCATGGCATGCTCCTTGCATCTAGTCTATACAAATTCCCCACGCGTACTCCTGTTGCAACTGTCTCCAATTGGCTATCCTAAATGACACATCCATTCTCGAAGAATTGCACCTGCATGTTCTGGTTCTGTTATCATACAGACAGAGATCAAATTCTTCTTAATTCCTGGAACATATAAAACATTTTTGAGATGTTTGAAGTCGCCACCAGGTAGCTTCACAGGAATATCCCCGCAACCTTTGATCTCATACCCACTGCCATCTCCTAAGTAAATTTTTGATCCACATGCAGACTCTTCAAGAAACTCAAAACAATCTTTCTTACCAGTCATATGCGAGGATGCACCAGAATCGACATACCATATATTATCCTCATCTGCTTTTGATGCTGAAAGTGCACAGTCGACTGTGAATAATCGAAGATCATGGCTGTGGTCATCCTCTTCTCTAGAAAAACACCCCTGATGTTTCCTTTGTTTTCCTTTTCTTTCATCCGCCTGCCTCTTATAGCATTCTTTAATCTGGTGGCCAGGCTTCCCATAGTAAAAACATCTCTTAACATAATTATCAGTCATACCTCTGAATGATTTCTTTTGAAAAGAGTTGGCCCCTTTCTGCTACTGTTGCGGTTGCTGATGCTGATGTTGGTGCTGGTGCTGCTTTCCTCTGTACTGTCGCCTCTTCGCCATCAGAGCTAAGTCATTGCTCTGAGTTTTCAGATTTTGTCTTTGTTCCTCCTCCTAGAGCAGAATCGCTGTCAGGTCATCAAACGAGGGGGCTTTCTCTCTCGCTGACAACCTTGAGATGAATGTCTGATATTCATCGGTCATTCTGTTCAGTGTAAGTGTAACTAGATCTGAATCTGATACCTTCTCTCCAATGGCTCCCAATTTGTCTCTCAGATCCTTGACTCTGGCCATGAATCCACCAATAGATTCATTCTCATCCATCTTTAATGCAAACAATTTTCCCTTGAGTGCCAGAACACGATTTGTGTTCTGTGTCTCGTACAGATTCTTGATTGTGTTCCATATATCTGCGGCCGACTTGCAATCTCTGATATGGGGGATAATGTTGTCTTTGATAAACATCTTCAGTATGACTTTCGCCTTTGTTTCTCTCTTATCCCAATTGTTCTTGGGTCGGTGTTCCAATTCTCTGTTCATTTCCCAAGACGATCAACCATGCATTCGCACTCTCCAGCAAAGTTTGCATTTTGAACTTCCAATTAGAGAAGTTCATTCCATCGAGCTTGCCAGACTCGTGGAGGTATGATTCCAAACTGTTGTTCATTTTCGCCCAACTGAACACTCCAATCGGCCACCACCGGGCAAGTTCGATCTGCTACCACCAAACAGATCGGGAACTTCACTGTGCCACCACCGGGCAAGTCCGATCTGCTGCCACCGAACAAATCAGGGACTTCACTGTGCCACCACCGGGCAAAACCGATCTGCTACCACCGAACAGATCAACAAGCAAGCTCCAACACGCCACCATCGGGCAAGGGCGATCTGCTTCCACCGAACAGATCAAGGAGCTGCACTGCGCCACCACCGGGCAAAACACCGATCTGCTTCCACCGAGCAGATCACAGAGCTCTGATTCGCCACCACCGAGCAGGTCCGATCACGGAACCCCAATTGCCACCGGGAAAATCAAATCCGCTACCACCGAGCAGAAATCTCCACGTGCCACCACCGAGCAACTCCTGATCTGCAACAAAAAATTGCAGATTTTTAGAGAGAAAGAGGTTGGCTCTATGGCGCTCTGAATAGCTAAAAATCCGCGCCAATTGCAAAAAATAAAAATTCACGATGTCCACGGAAATTGGCGCGCTTAACAGCCACGGATCCGCACCAATTTAGTTATAATTTTCTTGCCTCGCTTTTCAGCCCCAAACCAGCACCAATTGGCACGCTTTTTCTTTAAAAAGTAGTGCCAATTTGTTTTGTTCTAGATTGGCTCGACTATCTTCAAAAAATAAGCGCCAATTGTTCAACCTTTTCTCTGGCTTAGAGATGATCAATCATCTGAGACCCTTCACTGCAGGTGTTACTGCAGTTCCACCTGATCACACAGATAGCTTTACATGCACTCCTTACCACTACAAATGTGCAACTAATGATACATCCTCAAAAAAAAAAAATTTAAGGCTACCTCTACCCTACCCTAAGCTCTGATACCAAGATAAAAATCACACTTTGAATTAAATGAAGGAGTTGCAGCTCACAGGAGTGTACGGAACCTGGAAGACTACACTCAAACAAAGAGGAGACTCTCTCTCACGTTCACTCTACATTACATCAAATGAATATTACAATATTAAATTCATCACTGAAAAATAGGTAGTTGTAAACAACCTCCTAAACTCTAGGAACTAATCCTAAACTAAGGAGATACTTTACAACCATATAACCATTTCTCCATTATTTTTAACTGAGATCCAACTAGTTAGATTCCAACACTCTAAGTTCTAAGGGTCAAAATGACTTATCTCTTCTCAAAAATGTTCCAATTGAAGAAAATTCAGTGAGAGAGGAAAAAAAGAAAACTGAACTGAACTGGGCGACTGGAAGGAAAGAAAAAAAAGGAAAACGAATTTACTGAATCAGATCACTTGGATGTGAAGTTGCTTTGGAGAATTTGGACGAGCTTGTCATCAATCTGGAATGCTCTGGCGAGCACAGAGGCAAAAATAGAAACAGGAGGAGAGGCTATGAACAAGGCCGCCGCAACCTGTTGAGTTCCTAGATTCTGGCTGTTCAGTGCAGAGATGGCCATTGCGTTGACAGAGCCAATGTTCTGTTGGAAATGCACAAGACCTCGCGGGAACACAAACATGTCTCCCTTCTCCAACGTTGTGGAGAACAGAGTGTTGTTAGTGGTGATAAAGCCAACTAAGAGAGTACCCTCGATCACCACCAAGATTTCGGTGGCCCGCGGATGCGTGTGAGGGGCATTAAGGCCGAGAGGAGCAGCAAAATCCAGCCGGACCATGGAGATTCCCAAGGTGTTTAACCCTGGTAGCTGTGTTACAAAGGCTTGCGTTACAACGAATCCCAACTGGTTACTCGTATCTCCTGGTTTATCTAGGCCCCTCAACCGGAAGTCGTTTGTTGTAACCATCATGGAAACCCATTTACAATAACTGCACACACATGAATTCAAATCAAACCATAAATTATATTATATATATAATATATATACTATTATATATATATATATATATATTATATATTATATATATGAAAACCCTTGGTCACTTTACATACATTACATATACATATACATATTTATAATATATTTATATGACAGAGTGAATACAATACATTACCTTTGCTTTTCAAATCAGCAACGCAAATGTCTTGTAAAGGATCTGCATCACTTGCACGCAGAATAACAATATTATTTGCGTATGATAAGATCACTAGTACTGCAAGTGCTAATGCCGTATGATATGATTCCATGTCTGTACCTCACTATTTTTTTTTCTTTTCTTCTTCGATTCGAAAATAATAGACGGACTGAATTTGAATTTGATGAAGAATGAAGAGCGTTCCTCCCTTTTATAACACGCTAAAACATGGTTTTTTCATTTTTTTGTTTATAAATTTATGTCCAGCAAGAATTTTTCCTTTTTTTGGTTACAAATTTAAGTTGAGTTACTGACTCAGTGGACGCAGTCACTCGCGTGGTTTGAAATTAACAATGGTAGTAGTTATTCGAAACCCTACCAACCCCATTCTGTCACATATGACCGTGTCACAATTCTTGATTCCATAGAACGTTGTGGTGGAGTCTAAAGTGGTCAAGTAATGTACGTACAATCTCATCTCATCTCATTGAACAACCCAGTAAACAAATATTTCTCAACCATCTTCATCTCGTTGATCCAAATAAACAAAGTATATCATACGGACATCCACCGTTTATAGTCCTCTAGTAGTAACAGGTTTTACCCCGTTTTTAGAATTTTTTAAAAAAATGATGCTTGGAATATGATACATTTAAAATAGTTAATTACTAGTATACGGTTCCTTGGCAACTTTTGTTCTTCGGCAACTTCCGGTTCTTCGGCAACTTCTGTTCTTCGGTTCCTCGGTTCTGCGGTTCTTCGGCAAATCTTCTGCGGTTCTTCGGTAACTAGATAGATCTCGTCTGCAGTTCTTCGGTTCGTATTAGATCATTTGGCTTTCGGTATAGATCGAGAGGCCATACATCCATTGCGCAGGAGTTTCCAGGGCCGAGAACCATACTTCTGCAGCTCTGCGGATAGTCTTCGGCTCCTCGTCTAGATCTGCGGTGAAACTATATTATTTTCCATCTGCAACTCACGAATTTCTTCGGCTCTACGGTTTGAGCAAATATCTTCGGCTCTGCGGCAAAGACTCTAGATCTGCGGTTTACTCTCACTTTTTTGACAGTGTATTGAAGGCTAGGATCTGCGGCCCTTAACAGAATCGATTCGCCAGAAGCTCGAAGATTCAGAACGTCCGCAGATTAAGAACTTTCGTGTATGCTTCAACCCCACGGCAAACCATAATTCCGTAGAGTCAAAGTTACTTCGTTTGATAAGGATAACATTTTCTAGATGGCTCCCAGCTTCGCGAAAATAGCTGCTAGCTCTCTGTCTGCCTCGGGGCAAGCTCCTACCCATATTGTCAGTGAAGCCCCAGCTCCGACTGTCCAGCTGGTCCAGGCTTCACTCGATGAGGCTTTGAAGTTCTCTGAAAGTGCCCTGGTATGCCGATTCAATGGTTTTTGGCCGCAGCTAACAGCTCTCCATAGTTGGATCTCAGAGGTATGGAAGCCTCTAATTCCTGATGCAATTAATATCTACCCCTGTGCTAGGGGTTTCTTTATAGTAGATTTTGAAAACCGTGAAAGTAGACAATGTATTCTAGATTCTGGCCCTTGGTTTTGGGATAAATCAGGCCTATTCATGAGGCCATGG
>APFE030858049.1:0-83058 GCA_000404065.3 Pinus taeda
AGGGCTGACACAAAGGGTCGTGGGGCTGACGTAGGCCAGTAGGAAGTTGACGCAGAGGCCAGAAGGGCCAACACTGAGCTTCAAAGTCGCTGGAGAGGGTTTCGTGGGATAAGTTTTCTAAATACCTGTTTCCGAATATAGATGTATTGATGTCATGTATTTTTCTTTATCAGGTGAGACGGTTAGGCACCCAGTTGTACTCAAGGAAATATTGCATAATAAAAAACCCTCAAAATAGTTGCACCGATTTTCCCGCATTGGGTTTTTCTGGGGACGTTTGTCCAAAAATAACAATGTCACTTGTGTGCTTGTTTTTCTTTTAGCTAATGATATGTAGATGTTGTGACTGTATTGTGTTTATTTAGGTATTTAAATGTTTTTAATAAATTGTTCAGAATTTACAAATAGAATAAATAAACCCGCAGAATATAGATTAATTTTCTAACGGATAGACTTAGAAAATTCAACACTTATTCCATCATTAACGATACCCACCTAGCCTCCTTGAAATCCCACATATCTTCATTCCTACAAGGGCTCATCCATAAGAGAACTGTGAGGTCACGTATTTTGAACCTTTTCTCGTAACTCAAATTTATCAATTTGAATGAAGGTTAGGAAAGTTGGTCCTAAAATTTCTGTGCTTGGAGGTAAATCTTAAAGATGAAAACCTAGATCTAGTATGCAAATGAGATGCAAATGGAGTACAATGCTTCAATGAGATACAATTAGAACAAGTTGCTTCAAAGAGAGAAATACCAATCCACTTATTATAGGATTATGATAAACACTTAGAGCACAAAATCACAAAGAGATTAGCTTACAACAATGATTTATTGAAGCAATAAAGATTACTCAATGAAACAAATCGTTATGGAAATAATACAAGTGCCTTAATAGAAAATTCTCTTAATGTGAAATTGAATTATTGATTAGACTAGAATTTCACTTTACTTATAATATGCCTTTAAGAATGTTTAAGAGAAAATATGAATTTAAGAGCACAAGTAGTTATTTAAGTGAGGGAAGATGAAATTGATAATTAGTGAATTAAAGAATATACTACTTTAATCTAAAACACAAGTGAGATAAAGACAAGAATTACTCAAATTGAAATTTGATCAAGTAGCAATTAGATCAAATAATTAGAAATGAAGTTTAGGTCTACAATATCCAAGTGAAACAATTCAAGGAATTATACTAAAATGCAACGAACATGAAAATGAAACTAAGCTAATAAGAGCAAGAGAACAAGTTAGATATTAGATCTAAATATCAAGATGAAAAGTAATCTAATAACTTAGTCACCACCACAAGAAATCCTCCTTTTTAAATAGGGAGGTGGAATACCATGGGGGAGAGAGACCCCAAGCTCTCTCTAAGAAAAATAATATTTTATTAAAATTACAAAGAGAACCCTTTACACAAAAGAAAGGGTTTTAAAACCTCAAGGGGCTTACAAAATAGAATTTAAATACCCCTTCCTCAAAGTGTAATTGAGAGAAATTTAAAATGATTTTACAAATTTTAAAATAAGAAAAATTTCTAAAAAAAAGAATCGACTTTCCCAAGGTAAAATTGGCTCAAAATATTTGACATCAGAGCTCAAGGAAAATACACAAGGGATTGGAAACTTCAAAAATTAAATTATATAGTTAAATAAATTAAATAATAGAATGATCTCTACACACTCAAGATAAAATTGTTAGATAACAAGGGATTAGATAACTCAATGAAACAAAATTTCTAGAGATACCTACTAGATCAATTAATTTAAAAAATGCTTCTCTAAACTCAAAGACTAATGCAAGATACTTGTCCAAATAGTAAATCCACAAACTGGCTAGTGAAATAGAAATAATTCAAATTTAAAACCAATAGAGCATTAAGAACAAAATTCATAAAGAATTTACCATAGAAGATAGAGGAGGAACACCACCATGAACTAACCCACAAAAACTAATTTCCAATACAAGACCGTAGCAAAGCTTCAGTAACCAAGAGCTCGATTTATGATTGTGTTATAATGGAGAGCTTTGAGCTCAATTTATATAAAAAATGAGAGATTAGATACCTCTCCAAGTGAAAACAACTAGGCGCAACGAATTGTACAAATTTGACTTGATCCCAGAAGAAAATGACTAGTTGAAGCCTTGATCCATGTCCAATTAATCTCATCCCTTGATTGCATGCGCTGATCTTGAGCATGGAGTTCGATTTCCCTTGAAGATGGTGTTGGATTGACCAAAAATTTGATCTCAGTCCAAAAAGTGTTTTTTCTAAATTTTCTCCTCAAAAATTACTCATTTAACTTAACCAACTTGGACCATCTCATTAAAAAAAATGAATTTTCTTGGAAATTAAATTCTTTTCTGGAGCAACAAATTTCTTATGGGACTTTTCCTTGCTTGATTTGTGTTGATTCCACAAAATTTTACTTGATTCCTTTCTTGAGAAAGTCCTCTTCCATTTTTAATTATTTTTCAGTTGCAGAGAATTTTATTTTTTTCTCATTTTATTTTTCTGAACAATTTCCGGCTAATTATTTTTCCATTTTTTGTTGGAAAATAAAAATTATGACCCTAGAGGGTTTAAACATATATTTCCACCCTCAAAGTGTGTCTAGATAGAATTTGAGGTGTTGAGGTATAATTTTAAGTACCCATACCCCCTACAACTTCTACAGATATCACTTTTTTACATCTTTACATCAAATATTACATAAACAATCCATTCATAAGAGGAATTTTAACAATTAAAATTTGACCTCTAGACATAAAAAAATCCTGAGAAACTTTAGACATGATCTAGTATGGCATTTTACATTGAATCTATACACTAGGACTTACCTAAGAGTTTACCATCAAGCCTCACTCTAGCTTTGGGGGATGTGTGGGAGAAAAACTTAACCAATTATTTAGTGTTCAGAAACACAAATAATTGGCTAAGGAAAGAAACTCCCTAGTGTGAAAAATCTCTAGAAAAAAATCTTAAGCTACCTAGATGTGTTACATGGCTTTATATTCATCATACTACGATAATTTTTTACATCATCCTTAGAGGGATGCAAAATTTGGCTTACAACATGATGACCAAAAGCTGCATGAAAATGATGAAGTCTGAAAATTCTAGTTGATCTAAAAATGATGGAAAAATCTGAAATGTACTCTACTCATGGGTATTTGACACTTGATTGGTCAACACGTGAAATTCCCTTATATTATTTAAAAAATATACATGTGGATCTAGGAGGGTTTTTGTAGCTTTAGGAATATTGATGACATTGCCTACTTTCACTTTTCAAATCACAAAGAATCATAGACTTATACAAATTAACCTGAGTAATAATGGTTCTTCCTGAAAGTTCCAGTTTAGTAGAGAAATCTGAACTAACCAAAGAAGTCAATTTCAATATGTTGTCATCTTTTTTTATATATCATATTAATCTTTTCTAAACCATAATAAAATGTGTTCTTAGAATACTAGTAAGATTACCAAGGAGTAGATCATAATAATCAATTGGTATGGGGTCACAATCCACACAATCCATTGATGACTCGATAACAGAAGTAACTAAACATTTGAGTCACACATAGGTAGAGTGTCTTGCTTCTTTGAACCATACAATACCATAAGGATTTGGATGTGCCAAAGTAGGGCATTGAATTTTTTTCAACTAGAGGATGAGAGAAAATGTTCTTTTAATTATCATTGTCTATAAACAAAACCAGAGTTGCTTACATCCTCACAAGGGGGTCTTTGGTTGAACTCATATGCCCAAAACATATAGTAGGAATTATATTTCTCCCTAAAACTAAAATTCAATTCCTATTTTATGTTATAGGGTTAGGTTAGGTTTTATACCAGTTTCACATAAGTTTTTCAGCCTTAAGTAAGCTAGTTGCATTGGTAACTATGCATCTATTTGACCTAAAACTACTCTTGTCATAGTCATCTCCGTAATATAACATTCAAACAAAGCACACCATTTGGCATCTACTGTGAATGGCTAATCATACAAATATGGAGATGCTACAAGAAAGTGATGTTACTTTGTCAATACTATGATAAAGAGCAAAGCACATTACTTAATAAGATGTATTTTCCATATTTAATTAACTAAGTCCTAGGTGTACACAGGGAGGATAGTCTAGTCAACATCCCAAACTTTCCTACAAACACAAATGGACAATCATCCACACAAATCTCTCTATCAAATATTGATCAATACATAAAACTGTTTGTCAACAGTGTTGTGATTTAGTCTATATTGCAACACAATTCTATGAACAATAAGCTATAATATGTCTTCCCTGCATACGGTATGCAACTATGGTATAATGTGAAGTTTTTGTCTCTAAATCAAAAAACTTTTACAAGTAGAGAACAACCATAATTGGCACTATAGATCATCTGGCTTCTTAAAGATACTTTCATATCATGGTTCCCGTGTGAATTTCTTCTTCTTAGTAAGTTGATGTAGAGGGAAGGCTATATGAGAGAAATGGTACATTAACTTCCTCTAGCAAAATTTTACTACCTAGGAAGTTCTTCAACTGTTCAAACGTATTAGGACATCGCTGATCATTGATCACCTTAATTTTACCTAGATTTGCATGAACTCCATTCTCTTTTATGATGGAGCCTACATACAAGGTTTAGTCAAACAAGAATTCCTTCATCTTAGCTTACACCATCTTTTAATAAAGCAAAATCCAACATTACCTGTACATGTCGCATATAGTCTTCCCAAATTTTGTTTTAAATCAAAATTCCAACTAGATAGATTGCCACAAAGTACTCAAATGAATCCTAAAACATCAATGATAATGCTCTAGAAAGTAGTATAAGTGTTGGTAAGCCAAAAGAAATCACCAACCACTTAAAAATCCCAACTTAGGTTTGAAAGTAGTCTTTTAGGTGTCTTGACGTCCAACATGAGTCCAAAGATAGCCCAATGCCAAGTCAATCTTTATAATGAAACAATTCCCCGAACTTCATCTAGTAGATTTTTTATCATGTAAAGAGAAAAATAGTTATTCACAGTTACCATATTCAGTGCCCTGTAGTCTATAAACAACCACCATTCACCCTATTTGTTCTCTGGTATAATAAATATAGGAGAACCATGAGGGGAAGAGTTGGGGAAATTATGACCTTCTTCAAGTAACTTCTTAATCTTGTTTTTAGTTTTTGCACTCCCAATAACAATAGCATTATAAGGAATTTGATTGGGTAGATCATGGAACAAAATATAATGATGAAATGCCCGCATGGGTAGAATTCCTTGAGATTCTTCAAAAAAATATACACGTGGATCTAAAAGGGATTTCGTAGCAATAAAAATATTGATGACATTGTCTTCTTTCACTTTTCAAACCACAAAGCACCATAGAATTATACAAATTAACCTGATTAACAATGATTCTTCCTGAAAGTTCCAATTTAGTAGATGAATTTGAACTAACCAAAGAAGTCAATTTCCATATTTTGTCAACTATATTTATATATCTTATTAATCTTTTGAAAACCATAATAAAATGTGTTCTTATAATACTCATAAGATTACCAAGGAGTTAGTCACAATAATAAGTCGGTGTGGAGCGACAATCCACACAATCCATTGATGGATCGACAACAAAAGTAAAAAAACATTTGAGTCACATAAAGGTAGAGTGTCTTTCTTCTTTGAACCGTGTAATACCATAAGGATTTGGATGTTCCAAAGTAGGGCGTTGAACTTTTTTCAACTAGAGGATGAGAAAAACAGTTCTTTTTATTTTCATTGTCTATAACCATCCTAAGAAACAAGGAACAAACCATTGTCTGCTCAAAACCATATTAATGTATTGTATGTAGTAGACATCCATCATTCCCTTGCATCTAGGTTGAATTGGTTATATTACTAGTTCAAAGTGTAAGAAATCACAATTTTCTAAAAGTTGATGCATTTTATAAACCATCAATGGCCCATTGGTGGCAATTAAGTACTACAATGTCAAATGGTAAATTGGCTAGAAGCCTTCATGTTGTAAGAAGTAAATGGCTCATTTTGAGCACATCAATCTTTCCATTAGGTAAGAATTTGAATCTTGTAAATACATGTCTTTTATGCAAACTCTTAAATTTGTGTATATATGCTTATGGGGACTCGGCATAAAGGTTGCATGAGTAACAGTAAAATTACAACTAGGGAGAAGAAAGTACCCTAAAAAATTTCATGTTTTCTTATCATTAAGGGAGACTTGGAATTCTAAAGATAGGCACCACATGTTTGTGGGCTTTCAATGTAGTGTGACCAGCAAGTTATTACAACTTCTAAAGTAGAGATGACTATAAGTGGCCCTAACCATCTAAATTAGAACTCTCTAAGTTGATTTGTAATGAGTCAATATTCATCCCCTAACAGTGAGACACTCTATTTGGGAACAAATGCAATACATAAAGGTTACATCCCCTAATGGTAGACTAAGACTGCAATATCATATATATATATATATATATATATTATATAATAAGTGGGTTTCATTGTCTTGGATTCTCCTGATATAGGAATGAGTCCTTAACATGGGTTTCAAAGCTTAGGTCAATGCTTCTCTAAAGAAAATTATGCATCATTCTGTTAATGATGGAAAATTTACAATGAATTAGAATGATCATCAGAGTAAGAAAATCATAAGGATGTCCTACAAAAGTACTCTAACTTCTAAATCAAGGCATCACACACTTATCAATAAAAATGCATGCAAAGGCCTAGGAAACACAAGTAAATTGGGGGAAGGAGCTTGGAGACACTAAGGATAGACACTGTGTGCCTGTGGAGTTATGATGTAGTGAGTAGAGTCATCATGTGCATTATAACCTACTATCATCTATTTAGTGGCAATGGCTATAGTCCATAACTGACACTATTATATTATGCAAATTTTTGTGATGGTGATGATACATTTCCTAATGTTGTAGCTTCATGGGCACATATGGTGTGATAATACACTAGGCTTCCCTATAATGTGATGCTCTATATAATGGCATTCTCCAAGTGAGGGAACTTGTGCCTAATACAAAGAACCTAGTAGAAACTGTAGAATAATACATTATTAATTGCTAAATTGAGGTTAGAAATAGTCGTTGTGATACATTGACTTCTTGGAGAAAGATAAGATATTCCTCTCCTATCCTTAAACTAGATATTTCTCAAGCTAGCTACTAGTGTTAGTCCACCACAAATAGGAAGTTGAAAATTTCATGTTCACAAACCACAAATTCTTATTGATGCATTGTTTTTAAGCATTTGGCCAATGAACTTTGGAAATACTGGGATGTAGGTGAATATAGCGTTCATCGTCAATGCTTATGGCCCAAATATTAATGAGATGGTGTAAGCCTCTACTTTTAAATAAGATTTATTCAGTTTACTAGCTTTACTTATAGGTCTCTATGGGGATTTGGTGCTAGACAACAATGAAATAAAAATCAAAGGATACGGGTATCCTCAGGGTTCACTATTAAGAATGAATGATTTGATTTGTTGGATTTCCTTACATCTTGAGGGATATATATATCAATTAAACCAAATCAAACTTTATAGATAATGGATATATCCAAAGATGAAGACAAGGAAACCAATAAATGAGTATGGCCTTTAGTATTTTCCATGACTCGTGGCATGTATACAATCAAAGGTGGTGAGTAGCCCACCTTACAGAGCTCTAAGGAGTTGAGATTATTATTTTTATCTTTAGCTCCATATTAATATGGATATATCTACAAAAAAATTTTACTTCAACACATGATATTTAAAATAATCACATCAATAGAGGTCACTCTTCCACAAATAACTTAACTCATTTTTCTATGTTTGACAAATAACCCATCATGGCTAAAATGTGCAGAAAACCTTTCGGTCCAGATAGTCCATATATATGCAACTCATTACTTATTAGAATATAAACATACAATATAGATGGCATTTTCTATACACATAGTTCAATGTATAAATATAAACAACATGTTTGGGACCTTCCATTAACATCAATCAACAACCCTATTTTAAATAGGTATGAATAATCGAGTAAGCTAACGTGAGAGGAACACTTATCTCAATGAAAATAACCATTGAATTATGGATGATGGTTCTCCTCCCAACCATAGACAACTGCAACCAGTTTCCTTATGCAACGGTCACCCCCGAGCCATATTCCAAGGCTGGAGAGGACCGCTCCCGAGGTAAAATGATGCTTCCAGTTGGACTAGAAACCCAAAAATGATGCCTAACAACTAGAGTTCTTATGTGCTGCCTCCAAGTGGGTACAAGAATCAATATTAACTTGAATCCCCTAGTGATACCAACTTAACCTCTAGAAGAACATCCCTCCTCCTCCCATAACTCAACCACTCCACTTAGTAAACTATCCATTCTTCAAACTCAACCTCCTAGTAGTTAGTGTCTGATCTAGCCCAAATCTTGTAAGCCAATCAGATTGATCCACCTAGTTCCTTGTTGCATTTTTTTTTGTTAGCCTTGTAATCTCTTGCTTTCCAATCAACTGAATGCCCCATGGTTCCTAGCACCTTACCTGTCATCTATCCCAAACAACATATCCTTCACAACCTTGGAAATAGTGTCCCTTTGACTCCCATGTTTAGTTTTTTTTAATTTACAATAAGAAGGAAAATGTATTTGGGGTTATTACAAAATCCCTATTAAAAAAGTTTGTATCCAAAATACCCCAACCTCTCTCCTCCATTGTACGAGCTATTGTTGACATATGAACCAGGTGAAATTTCCTCATCTTAATGTGACCAACCCACAAAAATTTGGTGATGACATCTATTTTATGTATGATCTCCATAGGAAGCATAAATAAATGTATATAGTATACTGAAATTGTTTGAAGAACAGACTTGATCATTATAAATCTCCAACCAAGTGATAGCCATATGTTCGTCCATGCATCGAGCTTCTTGTCGAACTTACTAATCAACCAATCCTAGTCCTGAATGCCATAATTGTTTGGTTTTAATTTGAATCCAATATAACTAAAGATATCATCTATGTGAATCAATTTTATCTCAAATATGTGACATATCTCCTTGATCATTGTCTCGTCCCTAGAATTCACAATCAACGTTGGTTTGTCAAAAACTGACAAGGGGAATGACAAAGGGAAGCATATTATCGATACGGAGCCTAGTGCCACCTTTACCACCACCAAGATCCAAAAGGATGATTTTGAAGATATAGAGGAGTGAGAGAAGCTCTTCCACTCATAGATGTGGGTGAAGGATTCTCCACTGCAATTCATTGTCAACATCGGGAGCTAAAATAATCTCATTTCAACAAAGGTTGTGAAGTGGTCGGGCCATCTGACCACACCCACAGTCGTACACCATCAGGTGGCTTCACCAAGGGCGAGATCTCCACGTCAGCCAATAGTGTCACCTTCCCTACAACAACAAGCCCTTCACAGATGAGGTATTGTGTGATGTTTCTAATCATGAAGTTTGTGATGTTTTATTAGACCAACCATACTTGTGGAAGCGACATGTTGTGTATGAATCTAGGCCTCGCACTGTTATTATTACTTTGGGAAATACGTTTTACAGGATATTGGAGGTAGCACTGCCTATAGTCATTTCTTTTATCACTACGAAGAAATGTAGTAAGGTCATTTTGCAAACCGGGAAATTTGTTTTCCTTATGATTTTCCCTTAGGGCAAGAAGAATATTGTGGTCATGGCCTCCAAACAGGGCTCCTTTGCACGACAGCAGCAAATGTGCAAGGCTGTAGAGGAGTATTGGAACATCTTCACCTCACCCACAAGGGTACCTCTACACTGTTAGGTTAAACACTCCATCAATGTGACCCAAGGTGCGTTGCTACCCCATGGTCCGATCTATCGATGCTTTGGTTTGGAGAACGATGAAATCGAGAGGTAGGTTCAGGATTTGTTGCATAAAGGGCACATCAGGCCAATTTCATCACCCTGTGGGAGCCCGATAGTGTTGGTACAGAAGACAGATAGGACCTAGAGACTCTGTATTAACTATTGGGTCTGAAAAAGATCACTGTCTGGAATAGGTATCCAATCCCGAGGATTGATGACCTTCCAGGCCAGCTCAAAGGGGGCAAATATTTCAGCAAAATTGACTTGAAGTTCAATTATCACCAGGTACCGATTGAACACTTCAATGTGTGGAAGCCTACCTTCAAATCCAAGGAGGGCCTTTCTAAATGGTTGATCATGCCTTTCTTGTTTACAAATTCCCCTACAACCTTCATGAGGTTGATGGATGACATCTTATGACCCTTCACCAACTCATTTGTGGTGGTGTATTTGGATGACATTTTGATATTCATCCAAACTTGCGAAGAACACCTCCACCATATTTGACGGGTCCTCCAAACCCTGCGGAAACACAAGTTGTGTGCTAATTTGGAGAAATACATTTTTGGTATGACCCAGCTTCAATATCTGGGGTACATCATTGATGATCGGGGAGTTTAATGTGGACCGCCTTCGGCCATATGTTCCACCATTATTGGACACATCACACATTGCATAATAGCTCACACCAACAAAGTTAAACCCATGTTGCATGGAACATGCCACAATTGATCGAATCATGGATACACAGATCAAGAACATTCATCAGCAGAAGATCCAGCTGTATCAAGTTGTCAAAGCTGGCCAACTCCTACACCAAGGCAAGTGGCTCACCAAGGACGAAGTTTTGTATAAGTTTCCCCATCTCATGGAGGCACTCAACGCAATGGAGACCATTGTTTCCTAAGGGGGGAGGACTGATCCAAGTGGATATTGGTGGTTACCCACCTATTCCACTTGGACCCTGACTATTGCTTCTTTTCAGTTTCCATAATTGTAGCACAACTTACTATTCTTGGTTCTTTTTTGGGTCCTAAACTTCGAGAGCCATTTTGAGGGACTAAAAACTGAGAGAGTGGTAAAGTTCCAAACTAGTTCACTAGTTTCTAATTAGCATCCTCTTTGAGATCTTCGAAAAGGTATTATGATAGCCAAACAATTATAGTATGCCAAAGTTACGACCCCAAGAAGTAATGTAACAATTTACTCAAACGAGGCCCACAATATTGGCACTTCATCTCCTAGGGTTAAGTTTTTGGATGTTTATGGATTCCCGTTATTTCTCAATAATAAATAAGCCTTTGAGCCTCACTGTAACACAATTCAGAGGCAAGTAGTTGCCACATCTCTTCTTAGAGATAAGCTACCATCGCCCAAGCTAGTTTATTTCCATTTTTGTATGTAAGCATATTTCACCTCTTTGATATTAATGAAATGAAGTTTTATTTCTGTGTTTATTTCGATGATATCAGAGTGGTCTGCTCTTTCTCTATTTTTCTTTGCATGTCCCCAATGAGGTCAGGGTATAAGGAGTTAGGGTTCGAACTAGTTGAACATTTACAAGACCAGGCTCACAAACCCCAACGACCTCCCATGGCAGAAGAAAAGAAAGATGAGAGGGCAGAAGATCCTTTAAGAATATTGCTCGAGGAAGCCCTCGAGTGGAAAAGGAATGCAATGATGGATAACTTTTCCTAGATCCTTCGATGACTACCCACAGGCGATGCATCTTAATCCAACAACCACTTTGGAAGTGCCACTCCTTTTAAGGTACAAGTTAACTTTGACATTCCCATATTTGAAGGACAAATTGATACAAACACTGTAGATAGATGATTAAATCTATTGGAAGGATATTTTTCAATTCATGAATTTTCCAAACAGGAAAATATTACTTTTGCACTCCTCAAAATCGTCGCACATGTCAAGGACTACTGGGAAACCTACTGCGAACAAAAGGACGAGAAGGAATCCTCATTGTTTTCACTGACACCTACTTGGAATTCTTTCCAGGACGCCATCAAGGAATAATATTACCCTATCAGGAGCTATGAAGATAAACACAAAAAGTAAACCATGCTGTAGTAGGGAAAGGGACCAAGATGTGCTAGAGTTCACAAATGTTTTCCATACCCTTCACATGAAGCTGGGTATTAAGGATTTTGGGTGGCATCTGGTATTCAAGTACCGCGATTGTCTACAAAAGTACATCTAGGATTAAATGGAGTTCTTGGACATCTCCTCGCTTGGCGTTTCCTATTGATACGCTGTTAAGATAGAGCATAAATTTAAACAGAAGAAGCGAGACTTTGATTTTGCGAATCTAAAGCAAGGGAAAGATGCCCTCAAACCACAGTTGAAACACAAAGCCAAGGCAGGGAAACCCAGGACAACCCGCCAAAGACGCAATCAAAGAACAACACCACGAAGAAAAAGAAGGACACGGGGAAATGGTGTGCGTTCCATAACAGTCCCACTCACAATACAATTGAGTGATGAGCCAAGCAGTCACTGGTGGCTGAACTGAAAGCTTCCGAATCAGATGCATGTTTTGACTCAGATTCAGAAACCAACAAGGGGAATGACAAAGGGAAGTAGATTATTGATATGGAGCCTAGTGCCACCGTTGCCACCAACAATATCCAGAAGGATGAGCGTGAAGATCTAGAGGAGGGGGAGCTACTCTTCCACTCACAGATGTGGGTGAAGGGTTCTCTGTTGCAGTTCATTATTGACAATGAGAGCTAAAATAACCTCATTTAATAAAATTTCGTGAAGCGGTTGGACCTATTGATCACACCACACCCATATTCGTACACCATCGTATGGCTTCACTAAGGGCAAGATATCTGTGTCTGCCAACAGTGCCTCCTTCCCTACAACATTAAGCCCTTCACAAATGAGGTATTGCATGATGTTTGTCCTCTTGAATATTGTGATGTTTTATTAGGCCAACCATACTTGTGGAAGCGACATGTTTTGTATGAGTTTAGGCCTCACACTTTTATTATTAATTTGGGCAATAAGTTCTACAGGATATTGGAGATAGTACCGTCTGTCATCGTTTCTTTAATAACTATGAAGCAATGCAGTAAGATAATTTTCCAAACCGAGAAATATGTTTTCCTAATGCTTTTCCATTGGGGCAAGAAGAGGATTGTGGCCACAACCTCCAGAAATGGCTCCTCCGCACAGTAGCATCTGATGGCCAAGGTTGTAGAGGAGTATTAGGACATATTCACCTCACCCACAAGGGTATCTCTACATTGTTAAGTCAAGCACTCCATCCATCTGATCTTGGGAGCGTCGCTACCCAATGGTCCAGTTTATTGATGCTTTGTTCTAGACAATGATGAAATCAAGAGGCAAATTCAAGAGCTGTTGTAGAAAGGGCTCATCAGGCCATATTCATCACCCTGTGGGAGCCCGATCATGTTGGTACAAAAGAAGGACAAGACCTAGAGACACTGTATTGACTATCGGGCATTGAATAAGATCATTTTCCAGAATAAGTATCCAGTCCCACGGATTGATGACCTTCTGGACCAACTCAAGGGGGCCAAATATTTCTGCAAGATTGACTTGAAGTCTGGTTATCACCCGGTACTGATCAAACCCTCCAATGTGTGGAAGACTACCTTCAAATCCAAGGAGGGCCTTTTTGAATGGCTAATCATGACTTTCGAGTTGATGAATTCCCCCGCAATATTCATGAGGTTGACAGACAAAATCTTGCGACCCTTCACCAACTCATTCGTGGTGGTGTATTTGGATGACATTGTGATCTTCAACTAGGGTTGGGAAGAACAACTCCAGCATATTTGACGGGTCCTCCAAACCCTGCGGCAACACAAGTTGTGTGCCAATTTGGAGAAATGCACTTTTGGTATGACCCATGTTCAATATCTTACGTACATCATTGATGAGCAGGGTGTTCAATATGGACTGCATTCTACCTTACTTTCCACCATTACTGGACACATCAGATATTGTAGAATAGTTCACACCAATAGAGTTAAACTCAGACTACATGGAACATGCCACAACTAATCGGATAATTGAAACACAGACCAAGAACACTCACCAACAGAATATCCAATTGTATTGAGTTGTCAAAGTTGACCAACTCCTGCACCAAGGCAAGTGGCTCACCAAGGACCTAGTTCAATAGAAGTTTCCCCATCTCATGGAGGCACTCAACGCAATGGGGACCATTGCTTCCTACGGGGGGAGGATTGATTTAGGTGGATTTTGGTGGACACCCACCTATTCCACTTGGACCCCCACCATTATTTCTTTTTCGTTTCCTTAATTGTAGCACAACTTACTATTTTTGGTAGTTTTTCAGGTTCTAAAATTCCGAAGTCGTTTTGAGGGACTAAAAGGCGTTTTTAGGGAAAACGGAGAGACCAGAAAAGTTCCAAAAAAATTTATTAGTTTTCGTTCGGCCTCCTCTTCAAGATCTTCAAAATGAGGTATTATAATAGCCAAACAGAGATATTAAAGCTACAAGCCCGGGAAGTTGATGTACCAATTTACCCAAATGAGGCCCACAGTTTTGGTGCTTCATCTTTTAGGGTTAAGTTTTTGGATTTCTAGGGTTTTCTATTGTTTCTTAATAATAAATAGGCCTTTGAGCCTCATTGTAACATAGTTCAGATGCATGTAGTTGCCACATCTCTTCTAAGAGATCAGGTATATTCACTTGAGCTAGTTTATTTCCATTTTTGTATGTAAGCATAACTCAACTCTTTGATATTAATAAAATGAAGTTTTATTTTTGCTGCATCTCTGTGTTTATGTGTATATATGTATTTTTTTGCATTCTTGCATAAGTATGGATCACTAGTTAAGGGATTTCTTCCTTTTATTGACAACTTAGAACACATCATGTACTCATCATCATCTTGCAACAATTAATGAAGTGACCTCCCCACTCTGGACACCAGGTCCAGAGACGTGACCCACACTAGCTGAACTCCGTTATCAGCTTGTGTGTGTTCTTTGATTTGATGGCTGCCTTTATGTTTCCTCTTCTTTAAAGTATGCACATTTGGTTTTTAATACTCTTTCACATGCAATTCTACTAACAAGACAGAAGTAAAAGATCTTGGTTAATTCTAGTAGCTAAGAGAATATGGATTAGTCTCCTCCATGCCAACACTTTGAATTTTCTACGACGTGACACCAGTGACAGACAACCACTCAGGAATTAGAAAAATAATGGCTCCTGGAAATCACACCATAGTCAACTCACTAGGCTCAGGCTTTGCACAGTCAAACACAACAATGGTTATGGACAAAAGCAGGCCAAGTAAAAAACTTGCTCTCGGCCTTGTCATAATGGGACCTCCTATATATTTGACACGAGATCTTATTTGAGATCCGATCTACCTCCACGTTCAATGTAGCAGTGAGTTATACACCTCGTGAGCCTGCCAAAATAAATTCTGTGAAAGGAGAAACACCTTTTTCCTTATCACGAATTGAGGTGGAACACTTGGAGAAGGTTGTAAATGTTGTCCCAATCTTTCCACACCTCGACAAGTCTTAAATAAAGAGGCAACTGAATAAACACAACCCATCACACAAAAGTAAATCAACTACAACCTCACGACCCTGCTTTGATACCAATTTGAAATTAGGAAGACAAAATTGTTAATGAATGAATCATGTAGTTTTCATGTGAGAGAAACTAAGGATGCCAAACAGCATTGCACTTTCATTGAATGAACAATCAAACATTACATATCTTATAGGATTACATTTAGTCAAGGTGATTAAACAAACTCCTGGAAAATAAGATCTGAATCCTAAATACAAACACAATAAAAAACTTCCTAACAAATTCTTTCTCCATTATTTTCAATTCTCATTGATTTCGGTTAGATGGATTCTTCCAAATGTGTTGCAAATTGTTTCCACACCACCATATCTATTTATGTTGGCAAGCTTCCTTACTAACAAACCACTGTGAAAGTGTAAGAGGCATCCCCCTCTACCACAGATATGAGGATGCATCCTTGTGTGTAATTTTTCTTCCCTGGAACATTAATAAATAGGTCACGAGATCAAACTAGTTTTGAATCACATGCCCCATAGTCCAGGCTTCTCATCAAAAGATTGAGTAGATGCCACACGTTCCAAAATTTATAACACGTAAATGTTAAATAGGTTAGTCATGGCGATATGCTAGTTAACTCTTTTTCACTTAATATAAAATAATAATAAATAATGTGAAATAAATCATGAGAATATTTGATCATGCGGGTGAACCATTTGCCCTCATAACTGGAATTATTGTTTAAAAAATTAGTGTTGCATGGATCCGCTAGTCTTTCTTACATATTTGAATATAAAAATGTTTAAATTTCTTACAAATTTGAATATAAAAATGTTTAAATGTGTTTTTTTACGGTGTAAATATATTTAATAAATACAACTTAATATTTGTGTTTTCATGTTCGCCTGGGGTAGCTCAAGTGGCGATGGTCGTGGAATGAAGTCTCATTGAACCACAGAGCTTGGATTCGAATCTTGTGCTACCCTCCCCCCATAGTGGAGTGAATAATGGACATGTAAAATCGAAAATCAGAGGGTCCTACCAAGCTTACAAAAAAAAATATTGTGTTTTCATATTTAATAAATACCACTCAACATTCACTTTTTCATTTATTTCTGGTAAATTATGATTTTCTTTGAAAACATTGATCTCCATTTTAAGTTCACTCATAAAAACAAAACTCAACAATCCAATTTAGTTGATTAAATAATAAAAAAGACAAATTTGATCTTCAAAATAGTTAAGAGAAAAGGCAAAGAGTATAATAAATTGAACCACCACAACAAGGCTTTTCTCTTTTTATTGGTTGAGAAGAGATAACGACCACTATTAAGGATCAAATTTGAAGGGAAAGGACACACATGAATTTGAGAGGTTAACAAGAAAAATAGAGGTGCAGATATTGTACACATATTACTTACAAATTAATTTGTATATTCCATTTAAAAGCCAAATTACAATCCACATAAATAGTGCTCATGAGATCCAACATATTTCTAAAAGGAGAATATTGTTGAGAAAAATCTCTCAACAAAACTCTAACAACCAACATCCCAATCCTACCTATTTACTATTGTAAGAATTATTTTAAGCCCCCCCTTAAATTCTTATATTACATCATTACAAATATTAATACAAAAATTGCAAATTACAATTTACATGTCACATCTATCTGACTGGTCTTCCTCAACACTTATCCCCCCTCTGAACTCTTCAAGACAATTCTCTTTTCACCACCATAATATTTGAGCTTCCATTCGACTCATTTAAGACATAACCGCCTTTGACCATGTTTGATGAACTTTGTATAATTAACACTTCTTGATCTCTTGAAGGAAAATCTCGATATTGGATTGTATCCAACAGTCAATTATGCAACTGACCTTTCTACATACATGGATCTCATAACATGTAGTTGATTCTCTTAAAGCCTAAAGCTCAATAAGATACATCAAGGTGTAACATATTCACACAATAAAATTAGCGATACATTTTCTTAGCACTGAAAAATATCAAGAACTACTAATTTAATTGTATTTCGTTATTCAATAATTGACAATGCACCTTTTTACAAACATAATGGAAAACTACCAAATATCACAATAACAAAATCAATATTTACTATCATTCGAGTATAAACAAGTCTCCTCGTCCCTCCCTAACACTCACAATAGGAAAATCATAATAATCTAGGGGTGATTTAATCTGAGAAGATGAAAGAAAAACATTCAACAAATCGAGCAAGGAATAAGGTCATAGCACTGGAAAACTTCATCAGTTAGCCAATATTAATATGTATTCAGATGACAACATTGAATAATGTAAGGAACCCAAAGTATATAAGGGTGTGTATCACAATCAATATGTCGCTAGTCTAGAACTTGATGAATTCTATATTTCAATCGTTGTCAGGGAATTGAAACAAGAACCTCAATGATAGCAAGATGAAAAAAACCACCGCAACTGTGACTAGTTACCAATCGATCATTATAATTAGATTGTCAACTTTCCTCCAACATCTTACAAGGGCGATCCAGTGTTGTTTTTGAGAGACCATGGTCCCATGAGGTTGGGGTTGGAAAGATCATACACTAAAGGTAATTTCCAATAAAAGTCTTGGAATCTGAGATATTAACCAGCTCTGCACTAGCTGAGAGCAGTACCCATGAGTTGCCTTTGCACTAGTACACATATTTCTCTTCGTTTTTTTGGGCTTTCATGTTCAAGTTGTTACCAACAGGTGGATTCGAATATATGCACATGCCTTGGAGCTTAAGATCTAAAAAAATAGGATTTGAAGATTCATGGACTGAAGGGACCAATCCAACACAATGCCTATGCATACTCTCTCTATGGTGTTTCCTTAATTCGACCCCATGCAACGACAATGATTTATATACACAGCATTTGAGTCAACTTGAGAAATTGCACAGAAACCTATATTGTTCACCATCTCTGTGTAAAGTTGAGCAGTAGCCTCTGCCAATCTAAACCATTTTAAAACAGAATTCAACTCCTTGAAACTCGTTCCCCCAAAGGCATCATCTTCGCCAATCACTTTCTTTCCTAATCGCAATGTGCTCAAACATAAGTAACTTCTCTTAAAAAAATGGGTGTCTAATTCAGTTTGCAAGTTGGATAACACTTCTATACTCCGACTCCTTCTCATAGTAGAGCAGCCAACACACTCTTTCTAACAATACATAATGAAAAAGCTACACACAAGAATTAAATAAGCCATATAGTGTTGTTCTAATAGGGGAAAATGAGGAAAGAAATTAAACATTCAGTTATAAATTGACCAAGAAAAGCATATAACATATTTGAAAACTTAATTCAAACACACGCATAAACATACAAGATTTACATGGTAAAACCTTGACAGGGTGTTAAGGAAACATCCACAAGGCAAGGGATTGGAATCTCTATTAATTCAACAATGATTCTCCACGATTATATTTCTTGGACTTTCACTAGTTTTATACAAGTCTCCTTTGTTACATAACTGCTATTTCGGTATAAAACTAACTAGTTACATTTTTACACAAATTTACATAATTCTTTGTCAAACTTCCAACAAACTCCACCTTGACAACAATTTTCCTAATCCCTTGCCCATGCCCATTCATCATCTTTTCTGCAAGCCAAGAGAAGCTAAACACCATCGCAACTTCTCTACTATAACTAGCTTTGTGAATATGTATGCACAATTCTCTCGTGTATGGACCTTTTGAAGAGCTACTTTTCTGCCATCGATCACATGTCTCAGAAAATGATACCTTACATCAATGTGCTTGGTTCTGTTGTGATAAGCAGGATTTGTAGCTAAATGAATAGCACTTTGACTGTCACAAAGTACATTCACTTTCTCCCGTGTCTTTCCAATGTCATTGAGCAGACCCTTTAACCAGATTGCTTCTTTACTGGCATCTGAAGCAGCTATATATTTAGCTTCGGTAGTGGAAAACACAATTGTTTCTTGAAGCTTTGACATCCAACTAATTGCTCCACTTGCAAGAGTAAAGACATAACCTATAGTAGATCTTCTTTTGTCCAAATCACCTGCATAGTCAGCATCTACATATCCGCAGACTGAACCTTCACTACCATTAAAGACGATGCAATGGTCATTTGTGCCTCTTAGATATCGAAGCACCCATTTCACTACTTTCCAATGTTCTTTACCTAGATTTTCCATGAACCTACTAAAAACTCCAACTGCATATGAAATTTCAGGTCTTGTAGATACCATCGCATACATTAAGTTTCTTGCAGCATTTGCATATGGTACATGAGACATATACTGCTTTTCTTCATCAGTTCTAGGACTCAAAACCGAAGAAAGCTTAAAATGGGAAGCTAGTGGAACATTAACAGGTTTCACATTGTTCATAGAGAACTTTTCAAGTATTTTCTCCACATACTTCTGCTGTGATAACCAAAGCTTACCATTTTTCCTGTCTCTGTGTATCTCCATGCCCAAGATATGTTTTGTTGCTCCAAGATCCTTCATATCAAATGTCTTAGAGAGCTGAGCCTTTAACCTGTTGATCTCTTCCATGCGTTTGCTTGCAATAAGCATATCGTCAACATAGAAAGATAAGATAATGAATATGCCATTAAAACTTTTGAAGTATACACAATGATCATACTCACTTCTTATAAAGTTCTGTCTCACCATGAAGGAATCAAACTTATTGTACCATTGTCTGGGAGACTACCTCATACCATACAATGATTTCCTAAGCTTGCAAACTAATCTTCTGCTGCGACCTTGTACAAAACCTTTTGGTTGTTCCATATATATCTCTTCATTCAAATCACCATATAGAAAATTTGTTTTAACATCTAACTATTCTAACTCAAGATTAAGTAACGCAGTTAGTGCCAACACAGTACGAATAGAAACAAGTTTTACAACTGGAGAAAAAAGCTCATGAAAGTCTATACCTTCAACCTAAGAGTACCCTTTTGCTATAGTCTCGCCTTATACCTCTCGATACTTTCATCAACCTTCCTTTTCAGTTTGAAGACCCACTTGCATCCAACAACACTTCTCCTTCCAGGAATCTCTACAAGATCCCAGGTATTGTTCTTGGCTAAGGAATCCATTTCTTCTTCCATAGCCATTTTCCATTTTTCGCTATATGTATCATCTACTGCTTCCTGATAACAAGAAGGTTCTCCATCTTCAGTAATCAAAGCAAAAGATGAAGCAAAATTTTCATACCTTTTGGGAGTTTTTCTTTCCCTTGTAGACCTTCTTAGAGCGATTGGTTGCTGAACTGGTTCAGAAGCTTCAATGGCTTCCTTTGTGTCTTCAACACCTTTTTATCCAGAAGTATCTCCTTCCTTTTGACTGTCATCGAAAGTTCTAGCCTCCAACTGAACTCGTTGATTTGGCGATACATGTTCCTGTTCAATTCTTTCAACATTTGATTTTAAAAGAGAAGATTAATCAAATGTTACATCTCGACTAATGACTATCTTCCGCAATGTAGGATCCCACAACCTGTATCCTTTCACTGCATAGTCATACCCAACAAAGACATAACACTTCGATTTCGGATCTAATTTTGAACATTGATTTTTAGGAATAAGAGAATAAGCATCACAGCCAAATATCCTCAAATGTGAATAATCACAAGAATGACCTGTCCAAACTTCTTCAGGAATTTTACAATTAATTGCTACTAAAGGTGATCTGTTAATTAAATAACAAGCAGTAGATACTTCTTCTGCCCACAACTCCTTTTGCAAGTTAACATTGCTGATCATGCTTCTAGATCTTTCCATAAGAGTCTGATTCATACACTCAACAACACCATTTGCTGAGGAGTATAAATAGCAGTTTTGTGTCTAATAATTCCCTCATCCTTACAGTATTGTTAAAATTAAATTGAAGTGAACTCACCACCATTGTCAGTTCTTAAACATTTAATAGATTTGTGTGTTCTTTTCTCTACCATTGCTTTAAATTGTTTAAAGACATTGAATACATCAGCTTTCTTTTTTAGCATAAAGACCCAAACTTTACGGGAGAAATCATCAATAAACATTAAAAAATATAGAGCACCTCCATATGACACAACAGGGGATGGTCCCCACAGATTAGAATGAATATAGTCTAAAATATCTTTACTATTATGATTTCCAACTTTAAATCTCTATTTACATTGTTTTCCATACACACAATGTTTACAGAAATCTAACTTCAAGGATTTCAGATCAGGAAGAGATTTACATTTCATTAGTATCTAAAGACCTTTCTCGCTCATATGACCTAATCGCTGATGCCATAGACAAGTACCTACTTCTTCCTTTTCTGACACAACCGCTGCTTCACTGACCTGAGTACTTCCTTTTAACCTGTAAAGATTTCTGACCTTTTCTACTTTCATAACCACTAGGGCTCCTTTAGAGACTTTCAAGACGCCATCCTGACCTGTAAACTTATAACCGTATGAATCCAACACTCCCAAAGAAATCAAAATTTTCTTCAAATTGGGTACATGTCTAACACTAGTTAATGTTCTAACTATGTTATCATACATCTTAATCCTAATATTCCCCATCCCAACAGCCTGATATGCACATTATTACCCATAAAAATAGAACTACTGCTTACATTTTCACATGAAGTAAACCAATTTCTATGTGGGCACATGTGATGAGAAGCACCAGACTCTAACAACCAACTTTCTAAACCCTGAGAGACATTACATTCAGGTGAAGTTTCATCTATCATACATAATTCTTCAGCAGATAAAACTTCGTCTATCATACCTGAATCGACCTGATTCACTTCCTTCTTCGGGTTATCAGATTCCTTTCGTTTCCAATAGTCTTTATTCAAGTGTCCAATTTTATTGTAGTGCCAACATTTTCCCTTACACTTCTTTCCCTTTGACTTCAATCTGGAAGACCCCCTTGGTTTTCTCCTCTTTCCTTTGAGTGTCCTCTAGCTACCATGGCTTCTGATGCAGCTGTTTCAGTACTGGATTTCCTTCGTACTTCTTCAGATAGGAGAGCTTCCACGATTGATTCAAACTTCAAAGAATCGGCAGTGCTCAAGCTGATTGAAGTTACAAAGTGATCCCATGATTCGAGCAGAGAACATAGCAAGGTTATGGCTTTATCTTCTTCCTGAATTTTAACTTCCATATCTGTTAATTGACATATAAGTGTATTAAAAACATTCAAATGTTTTGCAACTTTTGAACCTTCTTTCATTCAAAGACTGTACAACTGTCTTTTCAAATAAATTATGTTGGTTAATGACTTTGTCATATAGAGTTTTTCAAGTTTTTCCCACAATCCTAAAGTTGTTGTCTCTTCAACAATATTGAAGAGAACTTCATCCGCCAGGCATAATCGGATGGTACTGAGAGCTCGGGCATCCAAGTCCTCTCAGACTGAAGTAGTCATGGTTGTAGGTTTCTTAGTTGCCCCATCCAATGCTTTGTGCAACCCTTGTTGCACAAGAAAATCCCTAACGTTCAGTTTCCAAAGAGAAAAATTGCTGTTTCCGATGAATTTCTTCACCTCGAATTTTGCATTTTACATCTTGGCAATTTTCCTAGGGTTTCAATCTTCAATCTTTGAACTAGGGTTTTTCCTTTTCAAAAAAATAATCTCAGTCTTTGAACTAGGGTTTATATTTTTCTTTTCAAGATTTTTTTTTTTCTTTTTGCAAACCCTTCTTTCTTGCAAACCCCTTTGTTTTTTTTTTTTTTTTTTTTGAAAACAAACAAAGAAACCCTTACTTTTCCTACAATAAATAATTCCTTCCTTTTCCTCCAATATTTGTATAAAATCCACCCCTTTAAAAAAACTTGATTTGATTTCAATCTGCTGTTTTTGTTTCAAAACAAAATTTCTGTTGAAAATAAAAATGTTCTAGAAATTTTGATAAATACCCAGGTTCAACAGGCAACAGCAGCTTGATGTGGTTCCTCTTCATGCGGCTCTAGCTCTACACACAGGCAGGTCACTCCTGCACGTGCAGATCTAGCAGCGCTTCTGGCCGCAATTGTGGTAGCGAACACGCCGAGGGTTTGATAGCATCCACACACGTTCCTTCATGCAAAAATCTAGTAGAGCGGTCTGGAAACGTAGAGTTGATGTTCAGGCAATAAGTTTCAGGCAGAAAATGGCCTCCCTATGCCATTCCATGCTCCTCCTTCTTCCTCGACCAACCAACATGCGCCACGTAGAGAGAAAAAAACTCTGGTAGCGCAGAGGTTCAGGTAGCAAACACACGCAGGTTGCAACCACAGTTTAGGTAGCAAACACACGCCGGTTCCGGCTTTGGGAGTGCAGAGGTTCAAGTAGCAAACGCACGCAGGTTCCGGCTCTGGCAGCGCAAAGGTTCAGGTAGCAAATGCACGCAGGTTGTAGCCACAGTTCAGGCATCGTCCCTTGCACGCAGAACAACTCTTCACACAGAGTACATTGGCCTCTTCATGTAGAGAAATCTTCCACGCAGGCAGCACCGCAGGCAAAACTTTCACGCAGGCTCTGCCTGGTTCTATAGCCCTTCCACGCAAAGTACGTTGGCCTCTTCACGCAGAGAAATCTTCCACGCAGGCAGCACCATAGGAAAAACTTTCTCGCAGGCTCTTCCTAGTTCTATAGCCCTTCCAAGTAGGCAACATGTAGGCAAATCTTTCACTTACAAACTCTAGGAAAAAACAACAATATCGAATGCTTTTTGCACCAGCGCTTAGCCTACAATGGGGTCTTCAGCTCTGCACCACAGAGGTAGGCGGTTATCCGCAACAATGCACTAGCATCCTTGTCGATCACTCCAAGAGTCTTCACCTCTGCACCGACACACAGGGGTCTTCACCTCTCCAGAGTCATGAGCCCCACACACTACGTTCAATCCTATACCTCTGAATTAGCACTCTCCAAGACCTCCCAAATCAACCTCATTTTCTCTGATATCAATTGTTGTTCGAATAGGGGAAAACGAGGAAAGAAATTAAACATTCAGTTATAAATTGACCAACAAAAGCATATAACAGATTTGAAAACTGAATTCAAACACACGCATAAATACACAAGATTTACGTGGTAAAACCTTGACAGGGTGTCAAGGAAACATCCACAGGGCAAGGGATTGGAATCTCTATTAATTCAACAATGATTCTCCACAATTACATTTCTTGGGATTTCACTAGTTTTATACAAGCCTCCTCTGTTACATAACTGTTATTTCGGTATAAAACTAACTAGTTACATTATTACACAAATTTACATAATTCGTTGTCAAACTTCCAACATACAGAAGTCTTCACACAACTCTCCTACATATGTAATCTACAATAAAATAAATATTTACGATTCTCTCATTCTTTGGGCTTTCCCTTAAGGGAGTTAGGCACGTATGAGCTTTGATACCAACAAGAAAATAAAAGTGCATATATTGTACACATATTATTTACAAAATTATTTGTATATTCCATTCAAAAGTCAAATTACAACCTACATAAATAGTGTTCATGAGATCCAACAAATTCCAAACAAGGAGATTATTGTTTTGAAAATCTCTCAACTAAACTCCAACAATTAACAACCCAATCTTACCTATTTTCTAATGTAAGCATTATTTCAAATAATCTTAATCTCATTTTGATTTTCCAATATTAAAAAGTTAAATAAATTATTCTTTTGATATGAAAATGAAAAATAATTTAAAATCGCAATTATACTTCACATATCACACTTCCCAATATGTAGTAGTATTTACAAGCTAGAAGTCCAGTGACAACATATATAACATTGGTTCACTAGTATAACAATCTTTATCATAGTCATATGTATGGAATTTAATAGGACCATTTACGCACACTATAATAAGAATAATGGAAGAAATTAAATTGAACCTTTCACTTACAGTCCATATACAGATCATACTGAGGGAATTCAACTATTTACTTTTTCATCTCTTGGACACTATTCTTTAGATACAGTGAAAATGCTTTTCTTTTTATAGGGTAATTGGTTCAATTATTCAAACAATTGCATCGAGTTTTTTAAATGAAAACAAAATATAATGTTATTTTATGTATGTCACTACATTGTCCATTTAAAACAAACAAAAAGGAAAAAGCAACTATTTAAAACCTCCAACAACACAATTTCTCATAAAAGTAAATATAATTTAGAAGAATCTTTGGCCATAAGAATTATAAGCTCAATGATTGGTACACAACACAAAAAAATAGTTACTTTCCATTAAAAAAAAACAAAAAGGATATTAAAATTGAATACTACTTATCAATGTTGAATTTCTTATAATAAGGAATCAAACTTACAATGAATCAATTTCGATCCTTAATGTTATTTGTCATGCCTTCATATTAAGTAAACATACAAAGGACATGTAGTTAATATTCATAAATCTAGGCAAGTGGAGTAAATAGTATATACAAACAAACATAATAGGAAATAAATACAAGCAACTAAAGTAGGCAATGAGAATATCTAGGTCTAACTGATGAGCCGCAAAATCGGTAACTTGCTGGGCTCATTTGGCCTAATTATCCTTGTTCAGTCCTTGTTCAAATCCTTCATTTTCCATAGCTTATGCATTATTTTCAGTATGTTTATGTCATTTGTACGAATAAGGGTAGTCACTCTTCCTAGGTGGCTAACACGTGCTTATTTAAGGTTTTTTGACACATGATGGAGCAAAATCGAGAAATCATGGGCTAAAAGATATCCAAGCCTGAGGTGAGGATTCGTAGGGGGGTTGTCTATGGCATTAAATAACCCTTCCTTGGGATTTTCACCCCCAACTCCAAGCTCCAAGACCACCAAAACCGAATTTAGAAGGCAACCAAGAAGATTTTAGAAGGGACTGTCTAACTCACAGTTGGACAGCCGAGTTCTACAGATTGAGGAGGCCAGCTAGGTCCCTTGTGATGTATAAATGTTGAGGCCTCAGCCTTCATAAGGGACTTTTGAAACTATTGTGTATTTTGCACCTCAGTGCTACTAGTTCTACTTTGTCCACTGTAGCCATTTTTGGCATCACTCTTATGAATATTTTTTTATAATGAGAAGCAGTTCGATTTCCTATCAAATCTTAGTTATTCATAGGTGCCATATCTCTCAGGGTTGGGCCCAACCTGAGAGCCTAGGGCCTCCTTTCTGTACTGTTACTTTTCCTTTATGTATCATTGTTTCCCTTTATGCATTTGAACGTATTTCTGTTAGGCAGGTTTAGTTATGTTTCTTGGATGGATCACTGTTTATGAATGACATTGCTTCAAGTGTTTTGGTAGGATAATAACAGAAAAAGCTTCAAAGAAAAGGGACAACCACACTCTCGGTTTCACCTCATCCTTATTGGATTAGGGGCTGGAATTGAAGAAACAGTGCTGCCCTAACAAAAACACTAGTTTGCTTGACCATGCAATCCTTAGTGTATTGTTTTTGTTTGCAGAAATTAGTTATGGGTTTGGATATCTGAAATGTTTCTTTGCATAGTTGATGTACATGGTTTTCTTCCCAAATAAAGTTGTTGTTCATTCATGTTGTTGATGGTTAGACTAGATTAGCTCAAGATTTGATCATTTGCAAGACTTTGTTGATTTGGTCGAAGTACACCGTGCAGGGAATATCCTCCACTCTTTCATCCACCCAAAGCATCATCTGAGCCACCTGTTCTGTCTCCTAGCTAAGTTCCTCGTCTCCCATCTGTCCTTTTGTCCACGTAACCCTACCTTCTTGCTCAATCATTACCTTAGCCTTCTTCAAGCCAAGTCAGCCCTCTACACCTCCTCACCACTCCATCCACCAGTCCTTAGGCCATTTTAGACCCCTCTCCTACCTCCAGATCCATCCATGAACCTTCCCTCACTCATCCATCCTCTAAAAACTGATTTTCAAACATCCTGTAGAAATTTCTGAACATCTTGTAGAAATTCCTAAACATCCTGTAGAACCCGTGCATACTTCCTGTAGAAGCTCACAAATGAGGTTTCTTGATACCCAAACTTTGTGAAACTCTCTAGAAGAGTGTTAGGGACTCCTTAGACCCTCTCTGAACCTTTCCAACCTTTTCCAAGCATTTCTCCTCCTTGATCCACCCCTGCACAGTAAAGCACAGTTCAAGCATATGCATGAGAAAACTGACAACTTAATCAAAAATACAAAAATATGTTTTCTTAGGACAAAGGTAGTCTAAACACATGTATTTTACCTTCATAGAAGTAATGGCATCTCTTTCAGTAGTTTGCGCTCTCATCTTTACATCGGTAAGACTAGCTGGTAGAATTAGGGTTTGTTAGGGTTTGTGCTTTCCTTCAGTTTTTCCATCTCTTTTCACAAATAGACTAGCTTCCTTTGAGTTAGCTTTCATCCATCAATTAGAAAGCTTCTTCTAAGAGCTCATAGAAGTTGGCTAAAGCCCCTAGCGGACTTGTGCCAGCTGACCAAGTGACAGCTGTGCAAGAGCTAGTACTTGTGCATACAGCACCGTCGCTTCCAAGTTTGTTACGAACAACCAGGTTGATAAAAGAAGGGAGTCCCAGGAGTTGCAGCATTATTGCTGCAATACTAGAGCCCACCATTTCCCTTGTCTTGTAGTTGTGGACCTCTTCTACAAAAAAGTATCTTCTGTCAACTCTACTTGAGCGTCTAGTGCCAAGTCCTCCACAAAAGGTAGGACTTGTTCCTCTTCTTGATCTAGCATGGAAGGCTAATAGAGTTTCAAATTATCTACATTTACAACTGAGTAAATGTGCATATATGGTGGTATATTGAGTCGATAGGAATTATCACCCACCTTTTCCAGTATCTCAAAGGGACCATACCTTAGAGCCTTGATTTTCTTACTAGCCCCCTGCAACCTCTCCTTGTTCAGCTATAGCTATACTCAGTCTCCCACATTGAATGATTTATTTGTTCTATGTTGATCATGCATGGCCTTATACTTCACCTGCAACTTATCCAGTGTTTCATGTACCTGTAGATGGATCTACCTGATCTTCTCTATAAATTTTTCATCCCTCAAAGATTCTCTTGTTAGGTCTTCCTTCACTCCTCATTGCTGCCCATATGCAACATCCAAAGGTGAAGGTGGCAAATATCCAAAACAAGTTTCAAATGGGAACTTTCCTAGAGAAGTGTGGATCACTATGTTATAATAATGTTGTATATATACCATATTTTCATACAAGTCCTCAGATGCTTCTGGTTGTAACCCCTCAGAAGTTGCACCAAACTCCTGTTGACTACTTCTGTTTGCCCATATGTCTATGGATGGAATGTTGTAGACCTCTTCAACTTTGTGTCCATCTTCTCCCAGGATGCAGTCTAGAATTCCCTGAGAAATATTGTATCCCTGTCTAAAATTATGCTCCTTCGTATCCCAAAGTGTACCCAGACCTGTCTAAAGAACAAGTTTGTTGTTTCTTATCCACTTATGGCCCTTTTATAGGGCATTAGGACACACATCTTGCTAAACTTGTCAACTACCACGAATAGGTAGTCATGTCCCTTCCTAGTTGTTGGTAAACCTCCTACAAAATCCATGGAAATGCTTTCCCAAGGATGAGTCACTATAGGTAAGGGATGATACAAACCTTGTTTCCTATTACTAGGCTCTCTGGTACAAAAAATCATACATCCTCTTATGAACCTAGCTACCTACTCTTGAATCTTGGGTCAATACATATACCTCTGCAAGTTATCCACGGTCTTCCCTACACCAAAGTGCCTCACAAACTTGGAGGTGTGAGCCTCTCTAATCAGCTGCAAACTCTCACCTTTAGGAACACGTAACTTATCTTGCCTGTAGAGTAACCCATCCTAGAGATGGCAGTCAATGGTTCTATCTCCATCGTACACATGAATCTGACTCCGCAACTACTGATACACCTCCTTATTTTCCTCATCTTCTGAATATGCCTCTTTGTATGCATCATGGGTGAATGGCTCCATGTGCATAAGAGTCCCCAAATATGTAATCTTTGATGCGGGTGGCCTTGAAAGCATATCGACCAACTTGTTTGTGGTGCCCTTCTTATGCATGATCACCAAATGAAACTACTGTAAAAACCCCATCCACTTGTAGTTCCTGGTCTACTTTAGCTTATTATGGGCCTGCAAGTACTGTAACGGTTGGTGATTTGTGTGGATTATTGTCTCCTTTCCCATTAGATAATGCTTCCACTTCTTCACAACTTGCACCATGGCATAGAGCTCCTTATCGTAGGTAGGGTAGTCAAGAACAATTCCATGAAACACTGCAGAATGGTAGCAAACAAGCCTTCCTCCTTGCATAAAAAAACTCCCATAGCATACCCGCTCACATCTGTCTCCACTTCAAAGTGTCGTTGCAAGTTTGGTAATGCTAGAACTGGTGCTTCACTAATCTTCTTCGTTAACTCATCGAAATCCTTTTTCTACCCTTTTCCCCACTGGAAACTCTTGCCATTTGTTGTTATGGTATGGAGTGGTGCTACTACCACTAAAAACGAGGCTATGAATTTCCTCAAGCACTGTGCTACTCCAATGGAACTCCTAACCTCAGTAACATTAGTAGGCATCAACCATTTCATGATGGCCTCCATCTTGGAAGGTTCTATCTTTAATTCTCCTCCACCAATCACATATCCCAAATACGCCAAGGTCTGCCATGCAAACTCACAATTCCTAAGATTTGCTAGCAGTTGGTGCTTCTTCAATGTTTCCAGCACCTGTGTCAAATGTGAAATATTCTCCTCCCAGGTAGCACCATATATGAGTATATCATCAAAATAAATAATAAGAAATGAATCTATAAAAGGGCACAGTACATCATTCATTAATCTCATAAATGTAGTTAGTGCATTACATAGGCCAAATGGCATAACTAACCACTCATACAAACCTTTCTTGGTTTTGAAGGTGGTATTCAATGTATCTTCTTCTTTGACTCAAACCTAGTGATATCTAGACTTCAAGTACAAATTGGTGAAATACTTTACTTGCTACAACTAATCTAGTAGATCATCTATCCTGGGTAGGGGTATTTGTTCTTGACCATGATTTTATTCAACGCCCTGTAATCTATACACATCCACCAAGTCCCATCCTTTTTTGGCACAATGCTGATGGGTGACCCACATGGTTATGTACTCAGTTGAATGACACCCTGTTCCAATAGTTGCTGCAATTGTTTCTTCTCCTCACTTTCTTCTATAATAGACTGCCTGTATAGCCCAATATTTGGCAATGGGGAGTATGGAAATAGTTGAATCTTGTGCTCCACTTCTCTCTCTTAGGGGGTAGCCCTTTAGGCTCTCAGAACACGTCCTTGTATGTCTATAAAAAATCCTCCAATTGTTGTTTTTTGTTTCTTAGTACAACCCTCTAGGGATGCCTTGCCTCTTATTAACTTCTCCATAGATTGATTTTCTCTTAAAAGAAATAAAACATACTTATTGCTGGAACTGATTAATTTCTTGGCTTGGTTGGCACTTACCAGTGAAATTTTTTACTTTCCTTTTTGCGCGTTGATGATGAATGATTTTCCATCCTTGATGATTCGATAGCGGTTATCTCTCCTCATGAATATTGCATCATGCATGTACATGTATGGACTCCCAAACATGACTCCACACACATCAAGGGGAACCACATTCATATCTACTTCATCAATAAAATCAACATTGATAACAAATATAATTTTACACTATTTTGTTACCTTCAGCTCTGCATCCTTATGTACCCACCCCAGTGGATATGGGTTTGGATGATAACGAACTTCCAGCACCAACTTCTTGACCAGAATTGTTGCAATGATATTTTTCTTTGATCTTGAGTCAAACATAGCATCGATCTTCATCTTCTTGACCTATACCTTTACATGGAATAATTTGGTCATTTCTTTCTCTTACTGTTACTGGAGGCTACTCAGATACACCTCCATCTACAATGATGTACAAACGATCTTCTTATCCACATTTGAGTTTCTTTCAACTTGGTTTCTCAAATCAGTGGCCATGAGATTATTCTTCTTATTATCTTTCTCCTTGTTCTTCGGATTTAGTTTTGGATGCAACTTCCAGTAATTCTCCTCTATATGGCCATCAATGTTGCAGTGGTTTCTAGGATCTTTTCACTGGTGTACCGTGGATGTCTTCTTTTTATCTTTCCCCTTTTTTGCTTCTTCTTCCCATCCTTGGAAGCGTCTTGTTGCTCCTTTTTCTTTGATCCACTTGATTGCGCTCCTTTCAAGCCTATGGTCTCCATGTACTGTGCTTATACACAAGCCTCATCCACCATTTTGGTCTTGAACAACATCACTTACTCACGTAGATGGCAGTGCAGACCCCCCAAATACTTGAGGAGTGCATCTCGGTTCTTCAGAGAGATACCCAACATTATAGCCATCTTTCTAAATTATGTGGTGTACTCCTACATGCTTTGGCCCAACTTTTTCTTGAAGTAATGCCATCAGATCCATTGGTATTCCACATACCTAATGGGATAAAAATTTGACTTAATGAGTGTTTTTAAATCCTCCCACTTAGTCACTAGAGGTTCTCTCTCCAATCTCAGGGTTTCCATGTGGGTCTGCCACCAAGTCAGTGCATGGCCCTCCAATTTCAGTTACACGAATGAGATCTTCTTCTCTTCATCAATCTGATGGACACTAAAATAAACTTCCAACTGTTGCAACCAATGGTTCAGCTTCAGAGCATTGATCTTGTCGTTGTATGGCTTGATATCAATTTTTTCTTCCACTTTAAACAAGCATTGGTTCACGACACTTTAACTGCGTTGATCTTTTCTGGGTTCTTTCTTCGGATGGTTATCTGCATCTTCCCGATCTCCCGATCCCCCATTTGATTTTTCCTTTGCATTCGAATTGCCTTCTTCTCTCAATATCCCCAGCGTATTTCTTAGGGCCACCATGAGGAGGTTGACATTACAGTTTATATTCGTGACTTGTTCTTTGAGCCATGAAAAACTCACCTCTACAGGATCACGAGGTTCGCTTACAGATTCATCGCCCATGATGAGGGTTTTATGATTTTCATCCTTGTCGATCTAGATCCTTGCAATCTCCAAAAAATACTCAAAGAAACCTTCCATGATACCAAATTATATATAAACTTCCATGGATATTCCACCAGACAGTACAACACAGCAGATCTAATAATATTATATTAAAAATATGAGATTCTACATTATTACATTTTTATTTAATTTCTAGATCTGTAAAATTAACTGTAATTAGTGCATGCATGTAAAATTAAAACAAGAAGAAAAGTAGAGAATGATAAAATGAGCTCACAAACACATAATACCAAGATATGCTCTCTGGGAAACCCTTTCGGGAGAAAACCCAAATAGAAGGTGAGGCTGCTTGGCTCTCTTTCTCTGTCTGGAAATATGGTTGTAGATATAAAGAAGTAATGTATGTGGCCCATGGGCTACTATAACAAATCCGCTTTGTGTTCTCTACCTCCTATCTCTCCTGGATATCTTTGCTCAACTATGGAATAAAATGCTCAAAAGAATGGAATGGTTCTTCCTCCTAGTGGACTAGTTATAACAGAGCCCGATAGCCTACTAGTGGTTAAGTTTGACTACATCAACTCTTAACTAGAGTTACAAAATAGACTCTTCTAGATCATTTTACATCACAAACATGTGGCTAGTCCCTTTTCCATGAATAATGGGGACTGACGCGACACCTTCCTAAACTATAGGTGTGAAAACAGGAAGGTCAACTTCTAAGTGGCATAACTTTTGCATACAGACTCTGATTGATGTGATTCTTGTGCCATTGTAAATATTTCTATGTGTAGAATAGCTATAAAATATGTGACACTTGAGTGGAAAAATTTTACCCCCAAAAAACGTCGTTTGATGCCTCAAAACGCTCCCGAAAGGTTTCAGACCCCATTTTGCCAAATTGGGTCCCGCCAGTAAAAAAGGTCTCGTGAGATGATTCCTCCACTTTTTCCACTCTAAATTCACTGAGATGGATGAAAAACAATATAATGTTCCAATTTGGATCAATAAACTAAAATTAAATCATTAAAAAACAATGGAAAAGGTGATTTTCCACTAAGTTAATTGGGGTATCCGGAAACCCTGTAGCTCATTTTGAATTCAATTATAAAACTTACGGGGATCTATGTATCTAGGTTCCACATCATCACTCTTTGGAAAGCACACCAAAACGTTTTTTTTTTCATCAAAATTCCTTTATAAGGGAAATGCCTCACTTTTCATCGCTTTCCTTTCTCAATCTTGATTCCCTAGAAATCCCATAACATCTTTAAGAATTTCCGTTTCCAAAATCATCTGGGCTCTAGGTATCCAGGTTCCACCTCACTATAATAAGGTTGGTCCACATCTTTGATTATTTTTTCCCCTTATTTTATTATATGTGGCCCCTTTCTTTTTAAGCCTCACCTACGTGGAATCCCATAGAGTTCTTCTAATTCCAATTAATAATACTCACAAGCATCTAAGCTTTCGGGTACTTCTCTCTCATATTAAACTTATTCTATGTTGTATTTCCATAGGTATTTATTATAATTCCTTAAGGGGTTTTCCCCTTTGGATTTCCACTTCACTTATACTTAGCTACTACCTCAGAACCCCCAAAACCCTGGAAAATTTTATAAATTCCAATTAAGATTTCTTACGAGAATCCTACTCTTGAGGTATGATGTGGCATCTATCATGTGGCCTCCCGCCTCCTTCTTGTCCAATCAACAAATGCATTCATTCACATTCTACATTGGCATATTTATGATTAGGAATTAATTTATTTAACAAGGTTTGAATTATTTTTTTACCTTTTTGTGCTGTTATTTCTTCGTAGCAGCTTTGTTCTGTTAATATCTTTGCATTTTATAGTTGAGCTTCAACTTCTCCCACCAAGAAGAAATGAAGAAATCTAAGGTGAATAAGAAGGCACTTTTCTAACAATCTACCAACCCATTCAGGGAGATAGTAGATGAGAAACTACCAGGTGTAGTGTCATTCTCGGACATAGTTTGTACTAGGGATTCAAGACATTCCTCATGAGATGCTATTTACAAATACTTTGAAGATGAAGTCCCTAAGGTGACAGCGAAAAAAATTGTGGTCGATGATGAAACCCTAACTTCATAGGCAGCTCCATAAGACGCGACAACATCTTTCTTGCATATAATTGGAGTGAGGCCTCAGATTTTTCCCTATACAAATATGGTTAGATGGGTTGTTGAAATGGTAAACATTACAGAAAGGAAGTTACACACTCATAAAGGCACCATAATTGGTTTATTCACAACAAAATCCTTTCAGGAGATGTATCAGTTGCCATACCCTCAATGCATTTACAACAAAAATTATATGGAGTACTTCTTTAAAAAGCATGAGGACCCTCTGATTCTATTAAATAATGGAGGAGTGACCCAAACAAACACAAGAAAGAAGAAGATGGTAAGTACTCTATAGACTCACTCGCCTCTCCTTTTAGTCAAGTTGCTACCATTCTTTACAAAATACACACATATCCAAATGTATCTAAATTCCTTGATAGTTGGGTTTCTTTAATTGATGGGGCTTCTGATGGGTACATTTTCGATTGGGGCACTATACTATCCAACAATTTGGTGAAACACATTTTGGATTTTCTCTCTGCCCACAATGTTTTAGAGAATACAATCCCTCCATTTTATATGCTATCCTACATCATGGAAACTCTCTGTTATTCTCTTCATTTCCCATCCATGGGATGGAAGTGGACCATATATGACCCCTAATCAATTCATATTTATCACAATGTACTCTAGGAGACCAATTATTTTGGTAATTTTTATAAGATTTGTCACAAGGTCATGATCCCAATTTATTAACTTATATTTGAAACCAAACCCCTAGGATGTCCCAAGAATCTATGGAAAAGCTTAAGAAAATTGGGAATTGGTTTGGTGAATAATCATTCACTTATGTCAGAGTCTTAGGCAGTTACGAAGACCCTCATGTATTACCACTCTATATTCCAGAAAAGTTGTTATCCATAGAAGTAGCCTGTCAAACTATTGGTCATGGGATTACCAAAGCCTTGAAAGACTCTAACAAGAAGGTTTGGCTTCAATTCCCTTTACCTTTCGGAATATCCTCTTTGTTGAATTATTGACATGCTGAAAAGGCATTGAAACCTATTGAGGTATTAAAGTTAGCTAGCGTCCTGATTGGGTCTTATGACTGAGATGGAGTAACAAAATAGGTGGCCATAACATCTAGTATTAGAAGATACCTCCATGAAGAAAATAAGTCTATGATTTATTTGCCAAAGCATCTTCTTATAATTCAGTTTTGAAAAGGGTAGATGATAAATTACCAGTTAATGAGAGAGAACAATTCCTCACTTATAGGAATGAAAATTTGCCCCCCTTGCCATTAGAATTGTTGCAACTTCCTCTACAAAAAAAAATATCTTTAAAGGACACTACAACATCTACTCAACAGGAGAATTCCTCCCAACTAGTGGTTCCTCCCTAAAAATAGAAAATAGCAACAACTAGTTCTTCATATCCTGGAGGAGAGATGCATACAATAGACCCAAGCATGGAACAAGTATGGGAGAAGTTTGATCAAACCTTAGAAGAATCCAAGTAACAAGAACAAGGAAATAAGACCTTGGCGGGGGGGTGGGGGATTATTTCTCAACAATTAAATCCAAAGGGTAATCCTTATTCTCAGAAAAAATATCATGCCAGAGAGATCAACAACTAAGAAGACACCATTGGTCCCCCAACCTCAAGTAGAGATTATTCCAATCAATCCTACTTCAGAGATCTTTCTGAACATTGAGGAGATCCCTCCAATGGACATTTTTTACAACCCTATGCACAAAGCAGTGGTCAAAAGAAGAAGGAAAAAAAGGAATATATATGATTCCCAAGCCTTAGTCCCGGGGAAAACTTCACAAGTTTCCCCTCTTGAATTTCTCTGGAAAGGTACTTCTGTTGCCCCTGCTGATGAACTTGGAAAGTTAACACAATTCATAGGTGCATATGCTTCTGCCACCATGGACAAAGAAATTGAAGTACAAGAATTGCTAAGGGAGAAAGATTAGAAAATCACCACTAAGGAGAAAGCATTCATGAATGAAAAAGAATAATTGAGAGCATAGTGGCAAGCTCAATTAGATCAAAAGGAGATTGCACTAACATAACTGCAAAATAATTTCAACACCCTTCAGATTTAACATACAAAGGGTATCAAGACAAAATATATATAGCTTCGATAATCTCAACAGAAAGTAGAACAATTACAGGTCGGGACCCTTCAACTGATGAATTTCAAATAAGAGGCCCATGATTTAAATGTACAACTTCAAAAGTAGCAACAACTATTTTGTGAGAAATTGAGTTTGATTCAGGAACAATGCAGATTAGAAAATATTTTGACTATTGAGTTAGTAGATTTGATCATAAGATATGATGAAGATAAAAAGGACCTCAATGAAATGTTAAAGTGGAAAAACAATGCTGAATGGAGGAAATTTGACTTTCCCAAAATTGATTAAATGCATAAATCAGTCATTCTTAAAGGATGGAAAGCAAGGATATGTTTAATAAAAAACCTCATGAGTGATTCTCGTGAAATGTCAAATACCCTAGTTGAATTCATTAACACTTCCTTACTAGCATAAAATCTCATCTCCAGCTATCTAGAAGATTCCCTGCCAAATTTTAAAAGCTTTCTCAAGAATTGGCTTGAACAAAGGGTCAAATTCACTAAAAAAATTGCCCATTTGAATAAAGTTAATCTTGAATTCAATTGGTATTTTTTGGTCAAACCCCACAACAATTGGTTGATCTTAAAGTCACTTACAAGTATATCTATTCAGATGCTACCACCATTGAGAAAGGCTATCTTCAATAGCCAAATGAAAATCAAGCCTCATTCTCCTCTAGAGTTGGTGATGCTTCTAGACATTCAAAAATTATGGCAATGAACAATTGGATCATCCTCAACCAATTGAGAGTCGTTGCACCTGATTTCATTTTATGACAATTATTTTATGTTTTAGTTGAGAATTTTAGGGAGAGCAGCTCCGCTCTTTATTGTAAAAGACTCTATAAATTATGTTCTCAAACTCATAGCACAAGGTTATGAATTTTTGAAAAATCAAAATTGTTGTTGCACTTTTGTACTCTAGTTTTTATTTAATACAAGTTGAACCACTATCAACTCCAACATGCAAATATTGTCAGTAGTACGAGTACTTCTATTTGTTTTGTGTGCACTTTATTTTTGAGGAATTGTTTTAAGTGTATAGAAATTATTCATGTTTGTTCTCTCACTGGTTCTAGCATTATCACTTTTGATGTGTAAAGAATTAAATTATATAGCATACAATGAATAATGAAATCTTTGTTTATATGTGATGAGCTTATAATTGATTTGGTTAACTATTTAATCAAATCAATTCTTTTTTCGATTTAAATGACATTGATTTATGGGAATCTATATTGTCATAAAACAATGTTATAATTCAAGCACATATAATTAACATTCCTAGGTAAAAAGTAATTATATTAGATTAGTTTTATTTTGAATAAGTTAATACACTATTTTATAGATTATCATCACCATCCACCTCACACCCCATACATTGTTTGTTTCGGGTAACTGGACCCAAAATACTAGTTGGAACCACCATATTCAATAGAAAAGAGTTTGATTTGGGGCTCTGACTGAGTGGATTCCCAAATGTTGATGCAGTCAATTTTGGCCATCAACAACACCTTAAACATAAGAAGGCAAGGGTTGATAATGTGCTTATATGTGTGCACACACACATTATGATGAATAGATTAATTATAATTATATATGTTATGATGAATGTATTTATAAACTATGTAATAAAGAAATTTAAATAATACTTCATTTTTATATATTTGTTTTATTATAAAATTATTATTGTAATTAGAGGCTACAACTCAATATAACCCAGATGTATAATTTATTATATATTTAATAGAGTTGATACCTAATATTTTAAAAATATTAAAACAAAAATAATATCTTAGTGTCGATTATTAAAAAAATAATTTCAATGTCTAACTTAATAAAATAAAATATTTTTTATCGATTTTCTTTCATTTTTGTATATTTGTTTTATTATGATTTTTGTTGATAAAAAATATTATTGTAATTGAAGGTGACAACTTAATATGATGCATATGTATAATTAATTTATATGCTCAACATGGAGTTGACATGTGATATCTAAAAACAAATTAATGACTAAGAATAATATTTTAGTATTGACTATAAATAAAATATTTCAATGTCAACCTAAATAAAATAAAATATTTTTATATAAGTTTTTTTTGTTCTATATATAAAAAGTAATTGAAAACAAAAGATTCTTAAATTTAATAAATGCTTTTTGTGGCGAGAGACCGCTTTCCACTCCAATATGGAAAATATGTTGTAATGTCCTTATCCTATTAAATATTTTGACTCGATCAAATTACATAAAAATAAAATAAAACAAAACAAACAATAATTATAATATTGTATTATAATTATAATTATAATAATAATTAATAATTAAAATAGACTAGATCCATCATCACTCTAGTTCTACCAAGCAACGAGAAGGATCAAATCTCTTGAGGTGCAAACCTATTTTAGAGTGAAAGAGATTTGATCCCTCTCATTTGATAGATCCAGTCTTAAGATGGATCTAGACTTGTTGTATTTCAATGTCAGAGTGTGGTTTCTTCAATGTTAAACATGGAGTTGACATGTCACAATTAAAAAAATGAAATTTAATAACAAAAAAAGTTATTTCAATGCCCACCTCAAATAAAACATTCTAATATAAACTCTATTATAAAGAGAACGAAAACAAATGAAAGGAAAAAAAAATATTTTAGAGAAAACATTTCAATGATGTGCTACTTAATATGATAGTATGAGGGAGGGAGATGTGTAATTCCTTTCATGTCCAATATGAAGTTGACACATGATGCATGCGCATACACATATATAAACAATCAACTTCACTCTAAAACTATCATACATGATATGAATCAAATCTCTTGAGATGATTTTTTGTTTTGTTTTGTCTTTTGAATTGAAAACCTTAATGAAAAGTTGACACCGTAAAAGATTTGATTCATCTCCAAGCATGATACATCCCAAACTAAAGTGAATCTATGCTAATTTATTTAGATATCCACACAATTTGAAATCAATTATTCATTATAAACCAAATGTATACACCTTTTGTCATTAAAAAGCTTACTATATTTTAAAAAAAATTGTTACATACGAATAGATCTAATCACTATCCATGAATTTTCTACATACCACCTCACTAGTGTAAATCTATCTCAATTTTGAATCTTAAAAATTAAAGAAAAATTAAAAAAAATATATTAAAATATAATTATTTCATACTTAAAAATATAATGTACATATATACATACATATCAATTCCAATAATATCATTGTTATCTATATATTTATTATTTAAAATATTCATCAATATTAAAAGATTTATTTATTATAATTATTTTTAAATACTTTTATCTATATATTTATTATTTAAATATTCATCAATTTTTAAATATTATAATTATTTTTAAATACCAGATATCATCTCAATATAATTATATATATTCTTTAAATCAACAAAATTTACAATTTATATATTATTATAATATATATATATATTATATATATATATATATATATATATATATATATATATATATTAAATGTGTTGATTTAAAAGAACACTCAATGTTAACCTCTTTTCCAATATAAAATTTAAAAACCCATTAAAAAAACTTTATAATCATGATAACATACTATTAATTTTTATGAACCTTATTTATAAAAAATAAATCATTATTTCCCTAATTGCTCAAATGTTCTCTTTTTCAGAAGAAGCAAAGTGCTTTCTTGTAGGAATGTTTTGTATCAACAAAATTTTCTTTTCAGGTAAGTGGTCCCTATTTACATGTGTTTCATGGCTGGCCTGGAAACCCAACCCCAAAATCTATATAATTATAAATATATAATCCATATAATTTGCCTAGCTCGTGATAAAGACAAAACAAAACCCTTTAATTATAAATAAATTTAATAGTTGGAATGTTTAAATAACTCAAGATGGATCACCCCACTAAAAGAGTTTTGTGGTATATTCCTCTTAATCTTTATAGTATGTCAGGTCACTACCAAAGGAAACCTTCATCATAGCCTTCATCATATCGAACCCCACTATTAGTTCCAATGGGTGGTGAAATCTTAACCCCAAAAAATAAAATAAAACAACAAAGTCAATAGTTTATTTTAGTGGATAAGCTGATTCTTGATGATGGAGGCATGAATATCTTGACATCAATAAAATAATGTGTTTGCAACTTTCGTGTTAATAAGACATGCTTTTATAAAATAATACATTGGCAGCTTTTAAATGTTAAAACAAGTGATATATTTAACAACTTATTAGAAGTTCTCTTTCCCATTAAAAAGGAGGATATATATGGACTTCATAAAAAGTATATATATATATATATATATATATATATATATATACTTCTTACAGACATGTTTCTTAAAATAATTTGGTGTAACTTTTAAGTAATATATTTCACAATTTATTAAATAATGTGGTGTAAATTTTAAGTGATATATTTAATAATTTATTAGAAATAACCTTTCATTAAAAAAAGGGATATTCATGGATTTTCCGCACGTCATTATATTTTTATTTGTAAAGTAAATACGAAATAATAAATAAATATTTTTTTAATAGAAATTGGGCCATTTGCGTTATCAAAAATGGTTTTAAAAAGTTGACAACAATTCAAGTTATTTATATAGTTTCAAAATAATATATAGAGTTTACATATATTTATTGGTAATGCTTTTGAGCTTTTACTATTGCTATATACTCTATAAGAGATATTTAAGATATTAATAACCTCGTAAATTATAAATCAGTAAAAGGTGTAGTGACTTGTGGTCTTTTCTAAGTTAATGGTGGTGTGTATTCACATTTTTTAATTTTCTTATTTTTATGAAGCTAGATCATTGTGCTTTTGTCTTTGCATTCCCCTTGGCCAAAGAATCATTGATACAAACTCGCAAACTATGCATTTTTTTTGAATTTTTCTCTACATTATGTATAAAATTGCATTTTGCCTCTAAAATGGCAAGTTGTTACTTAACCTATACCACAATACTCATAATATGTACCATTTGTGAGATACATTGCTACTCATATTCATGAAATTTATAGATAACAGAGAAAAATGATGCTTTGTTTCCTTGAGTCATTTCTTCATGTGTCCTAATAATCCTCTTAATATCTTATAAATCACGATGATCCATGGTATATAAATTACTTTGAGTAAATTGGAAATAAATATAACTCTTGATAATGTTGCAGACCCACAAACCTTAACCTGAAAATTATTGATGACAACCAAAACATTGCTTTGAGAAATTCTCCCAATACTCATATATTCGAGCCCTAGGGTGATGAACACCTATTGATGGGGAAAAATGTATCGCCAACAATAAAAGGATCTACTCATTTTTAAGTCCCAATCATACCTCACACTGTTTGGGATGGGAGTCACATACGATATGTGGGCCTAGTTGCCACCATGTTTGTTTCCTCTTGGCTTTCAAGTTAAGAGAAGTTAACATGAAGACAAGTATGAAATACCCAGAGAATGAGGATGAAATTAGCCCACAATTGATAACTTGGAGTACAAGGTACACAAATATGTTTTCATAATAATAAGGAGTCTATCTCAAGAAGTACCAGTGAACTAAAACCATCTAAGACATACACAAATAAGAAAGTACTAAAGGTTAATTGCAAATAGTTCACAACAAATTACTAGTGTTGTGAGTAATGAAAAAACAAAGATTCAACATACATGTGCGTAATAAGATATGAATTAGTTCACCAAAATATAACCCATATGAAAGCAAATATGCACACATAATAGGAGTATTGGATAGCCATTACAACCATTAGAGGAGTGCATGAGAATCCATGCCAACAATGAAGAGATTCTCATTGATAATGTTGCAAACCCAAGTACATGTACAATAGTTCCATCAAAATCCAATAGTTGAAGGTTGACTACTCATATAATATCCAAAATAAGTCCCTAGTCTCACCACAACTTAGTCTATAATTGCCAAGAGTAAAATCACTCACAACTACCTAAGTGCCAAAAGAATCAAGTGCCAAAATCCCCTACATCAGAGGCATGATGATACATTTATACAAGGAAGGTGACCCTTCACCTCCTCCATTACTCTTCAAATTCCTCATGAACTATTCAACTCTTAAGAACTTTTGACATTCTTATGACTCTCACATGACTTCCAGCATTTGCTATTTTCATTATGCCAAGATGACATTTGTAATATGAAAAAGGAAACATAATGAAATTTAATTCTACATCATATAAATTCATATAACCAACAACCATGCAAACAATTTCATCCCTATAAGCATATAACTAACAATCAAGATACCAAATTGAAACATTTTATCACAACAAGATAGGAAGAATTGTAGCAAGTATTCCTCCATTTACTATGAATGATATTGCTACTTTGTTAATTGATTGTGACATTAGCAATTAATTGTATCCAAATTATATAACACATATAATCAATAGTAAGAGATTAAAAGAGGTTTATGGGTGTGTACCATACTTGATTAGCTTCATAGTTATGTGATTGAGAAATAATACCTAATGAGAGAGTTATGTTGTACCTCTATAGATCCAAAATGTTTTACTGCTTGAATCTTCACTCACCGAATAACATGAGATGTAGCATGTTTGAAAATGTATGCTCATAGCCACTATAATTTTCTCATAATATACTTTTTTTAAGCATTATGTATCTACTATGTCGATTAGCTTCTTTTCAAGACCTTTTCTTCCTTTGAAAAATATGGCTTCTCTCTATATGAAGACTTACTTGGGTCGTCAAGTTTATTAGCATCATTGTTTTCCTCTGCTATTGTTTGGTCTTTGGACAAGATGTTAGGAAGCATTGGTCCCTTTAATCTTGACACGGTAGTATAAGAAGGATTCTTATTTAGGGAAATAATAAATGTGGGATGAAATTCACTTAGAATTTTGTGTTCTGAGTGTAGGGACAAATCCAAGAACCCATTTTCCTTCCATAGGGTTCAAATTGGCACCATGGCCCTTTCAATTAACAAACTTTCAAAGATTACATTTGGGCACATGGCAATAGGAACCCTTGTGAGTGTTTCTAACATCAAGATTCTTTATGTTTCAGAATGTTTCTATGGGAAAATCAAAAGATTCTACTAAGTGCACTGTTGATTTGGATGGTAGCACAAGGAAGGAGAATTGGCTCCAGGGGTTAGCACATGATGCAGTGAGGAAAGTTACATTATTGCATCATAGACTGAGTGCTTAGTTTGTATTCTTGCACAAGGCCAGGTACATAAGCATACAAATTATTGCCAAAACCTAATACCTGCAGTGTTAAGCCTATTTTTTAGAGTAAACGAGCATTCACATTTTGTTGCTTCCACCATGACCCATTTTAGATAACATCCCCTATTTCAGATATGAATAATATCCTTACTTTTGGTGGGGGAAATCATTCTATTGCCTTGCCGTGCCAGTTTCCACACCAAACAAATAATATAAGAAAAGATATTTTTGTAATAAGGTATTCGAGGAATGATGAATATCATTACATTTCACTTCATATATTCTCAATGCTACAAATTATCCATTATCATGTAGGTGTAAATTCAATTTCAATATTTTGACATAGTGACGAATATTCTTTTGTTGATTTTATCTAGTAGACCCTCACTAGAGGAGTTTCCATGGGCTGAATGGTTTCGAGTTTGTTAGGTTGCTTAAACTAATGATAAACATGGAAACATTCTACCATATACTCTTCTTACACATAGGTAAACATGTTTGTGCTCTCTTACTTACCTTCAACCATCGGTCATATACATTTAAAACCAATGGAAAATAGTAGAAATATGGGATATTCAGGGCCTTCAACCATCGATCATATACATTTACAACCAATGGAAAATAGTAGAAATATGGGATATTCAGGGAAATCAAGGCACCATTTTCAGACCCCTGTACAATCCTCTACACAACAATATTTTTAAGGTGTTGGTAGTTTTCTAACCAAGCCAATTAATGACCAACTACATGAATGCTTTCCAAATTTATTTGTGGAATACAATGGTGCTATAAAAACAAGAAGGGAACGATATGTCAAGGCCTTGAACCAGTGCATATTACCACCTCTTGCTGGATACAAAATAGTAGTATCATAGGGTGTAAATGTTTACAATATTTTACTAGCTTTCTCAATTTTCCTTAAAATGTGTCTACTACCTCAGAAAGATAAATCTAATCAGAAGCCTTGGCATACATTGAAATGTGAATAATCTTATTCAATACAATAATTCTAGGTAGTTTGTGGAGGAAAATAATAGATGATGTTGGCATGCATAAATCCCAATTAAAAATATTTCACACTTGTGTAAATGCAAGGAAGTAATTGAGGTATGTATTTATCGCTTCCATTTTCCCTTCCTTTCCATTAACTCCAAATGGATAACCACTCCATCCATGGACAATAAGTTCTTCTTCTTTTCATTATCTTCTAAATTCAAGGACAATGGAGTAAAACAGAGTCAAAGATGATATTTTAGAATTGTAATATGTTTCTTTGATGCGGGAGTTCAAACATGGAATAAACCCCTTTCCTGGACTATAAATGTTACTTTTCTATAGTAATCATTTGTAGCATTGGCATCTTGCTTCACAAGACTTTCACCTACAATATTTCTTTAACTTGTCACTAAACTCAATACTTTTTCCATTGTGACAACATCCTTTGTTACTTTTGGAGCACCATAAATTTTTTCAATAACAACATTGCGACCCTTTGATCCCATTGTCACCTTTATAACATCTTCCAGTTGTTTAACACCTTGTAACATTGCAACTTTGGAATCAACACCAAATATGATATCTTTTGTAGCATAGTTTTGCCTCCAACTGACTTTGCTAAAATTCTATCTGTAGCTACTATTTTTTCTCAAACAATGAAATCATGTCAATTCTAGATAGATGTTAGTGCAAATATTTTTCAAGCCATCTCTGTCACAAGTCATGTTTTCAATGTGAAAAACACCCTCAAAATTTTTTCCTACATTCAAATTTTGAAGTCGTCTGTTGTAGCTACTACACCAACCCTAAAATTTGACCCCACTTCAAAATTTTGGAGCTCCCATCCTTACTATACTTTTCTCCTTTGTTTACACCTTAAAAAGGTTTCACACCTGGGTATCAAGTCATATTTCCCTCAATTGGTTGAGAAAAATTTGATTTACTAGTTATGATCTTAACTTTCTCTCAATGTTGCTCGTCGCATATGTAAGGCATACCTTTAGATGAAAAATTACGACCTATGACCCCGTTCAAGAACATCTAATTTACCTAAGTCGTCGAGTCACACATCTACCAGGTCACACAAGTCTTAACATTTTAAAATTAACGACGTAGTGACCTCGCGATCTCATGACTAATATCGACCACTATGCTCAAGTCACGAGTTCGTATAGTCACACTCCTATTGACCTTCTATCTCGCGACCATACTTTCTTGAAACCTTGTGACCTCAAGAATACTAATCTATCTCTTTAGTCGCATAGTCGCAACCTATTAGATATCATGATCCATGACCTCCAAAATACCACATTGGCTTATTGGAGCGCTCGAGGCAAGTGAACTTGGTGACTTGGCAGGCGCGCAACTCCTTATCTCCTGGTAAGCATTTATTTTCCTTCCCTGCAATCATTTGTCATTTCCATGTGTCTTCATCTGCCCTCCAAACCCTGTATTTTCATTTCAACTGGGATTTAATCACCTCCAAGAGCCATTTCAAAGCCCGGACTCACCCTAAAACCCTATGAACCTCCATTCACCCACTGAACTATGAATTTAACTCCCTATTCCTCATTTCGAGGATAGCTACTCATTAGGTGCTCTTCCCTCGATATTTTTTGCTCCCATAAGTTTACCACTCACCCTAAAACTCTCCTTTCCCTCCTAAGTCATCACTTATCCACTCCAGCTGTTGAGAAAGACCAAGTCGCAATCCCAAAGCTCATGATAACACTTGTCACGTGACCTGGCGACCTAGTTGACCCAATAATTGATTAAACCTAAAATTATTCCTTTTCTCAACCCCAATATCGCTATGTCATAGAGTCGCACCACGATTCTAGGCTATATGTTGTGACCTTGCGACCCTGTGACTACACGACCTTTCATTCTTCCGACCTCTTAATCTTGTGAAACTATGGCTTGCAACCTTCAGCATCTTCAAAGCCTTAGGTCACAAAGTCACAATTCCAATATTCTTTTTATTAACAACCTCTTAACCACTATGACCCTTTGACCTTCCCTTAAACCAGTTCAGGGCTCGATATTTCTTGTCCTAGCCCTCACATTTCGAAGCCTAGTACACGATCATTGATATAGTTACTATTATTTATGTCGTTTTTTTCATCTTGGGATTGTTTGTTTGAACTACCAAGTGACATTGATCTGGATTGTATATTGATATCATCTTTCTCTAGAGAGATAATCTCCCTGCAAAAGTGCAGAGAGAAGTGTCCAAGAAATTCTATAAGGACTACCACCACCGATTTACAAGGACACGACATGAAATATTAAGAAAAGCACCAATCTCTCATCGTTCGACATCTATTGAGAGTTCTCAAAGAGATATTCCCCAGGACTAGGAGGAATTCAGAGTATACATCAATTTCAAGAGGTCTTGGCTGCATAAAGTAGCAACACATATGCTAGCATTCCCATGTGAAAAAACCATTGACTAGATACTACTGAACATTGCTACAAACTGATGGGTTACAAGGATTCACATAGAAAAAGCTTTGACTTCTTTCACTAATACAGATATTGTTGCATACTATAAGCTACCAGAGTGAGAAGAGTCCTTCAACACTACGTGGCTATCATAATTCCAGCTGTCAACCAAAGATATTCTAAATTCATGGTGGAATGAACCCTAAATGTTCTAGGTCGAGGTTAATCAGGTATATATAAAAGAAGGCCTTAGGAAATTTTATCAACTTTTGGCAATAATGATGAACAAATTATATGGCAGATTAGATATTGAAACCTTTCTTGGAACATGGATCCATACCATGTACAAAGTTTCCACCAAAGGACTACTTTCATTTGGGCAAGCATTATGGCTTCAACTTCGAGATCCAATATATAGGCACAAAAGAACCTAGAGAAGTACCAACCGCCAGAGTTTTATATGGCATCGTATCTCCTAGATGCAGTATGTGTGAGATGCCATTTGGAGAGGTGGAGTTACAACTGAAACCTTGAGATGTCAGAGCCTGTGCACCTTCATTGTAAGATCTTTTGGGACCCAGGCTACAAGATTATGCATGAAATCACTTATGAGTCATTTGTTGCCCCTTTCTACCAGTTTTTCTTCCAGGGAGATGCTCCTTGCACATCCAAGAGAGCTAAGGAAACAATCATTAGAGTGGTAAATTGGTTTCCCATTGAAGAAGGCACCTTCATCAGATTTCGGCTCCTATAAGCTCCCTCATGCTCTCCCCAAGTTAGTGACAGATAGGACACTCCTGCAAGACGTTTGTTATCAGATGACTACAAGGGTTTCTAAAACAGTAGTCAAAGGAAATAAAATTCCTTGGCCCTCCTTCCCTTTGACTATTGGAACATACACCCTTAATAATTTCAAGGGGGGCGAAACAGAAGCTGGAGAAATGAAAAGATTATTCTTTGTTGATTTGGATCACCATAGGTATGACCCAAAGGGGATTGTGGTGACACATTACAAGAAAGTATGTTTCAAATGGTCATATGTTCATAATAAGCATAGTCATGAAGATGAAGTCAACAACTAGTACAATGCTTCCAAGGAATTAGGACCAAGTGAACAACAAGAAAAGGAGGATGAGTAGCCCGAAAAATCTCAAGAAATCATAAACCTACAAGTCAGAGTAAGAATTCTTAAATAAAATAAAGAGCAACAAAATACATGTGGAAAAAAATAAGAAGCATAAAAGCAATGACCAAGAGGACCCATTGGATGAGAAAGAGGGGAACGAAGATGAAGAAACCCTAGTGGAAAGTAATTCAAATATTGCTAGGAAGAAGTAGGAGATAAGGAAAAAAATGGAGGAAGAACTTAGACATTCACAAGGGACAGGAGACTAGCAAGAAGAAAAAAGAAAAAAAATGAGCTAGAGAGAAAGCATATGCAAGAAGAAGAATTCAAAAGAAAACAAGAAGAAGAGGAGAAAGAAAAGAAAAGAATTGAAGAATAACAAAAGAGAAAATATGAAGAATATAATAGGAGGTTGGAAGAGGAAGAAATCAAGAAGAAACAGGAAGAGCTCGATAAGAAAGTTGAACTCGATCGCCTTAACCAACATCAGGCCTAAGGATTTGAGATGCAGATTGATATATCTCCATTGGAAATTCCTCCATCAACCCCAATTAATGGTGGACACCTACCACTTAAAGAATTGTGCATCCTAGATGAAGAAGAGGAACAAGTATTGGACATTACTAGATTGAATTTTGATCAAGTCCACTATAATATTATGTAGGGGAGAAGAAAATGTTATGCCAAGTGTAGAAAATTTGATGGTAGGTTAACCCGATAATGCAATATATATCAAAGCATAATACTATAACCTACTTCTACTACCAATTTGCAAAATCTTAAAGATCGAGTTGAACAATATAACCAGAAGAAGAAGAATCAATGCACAATACACATGAAAATAATTTGGGGAAAGCCTCAGCTAAAAACTCCACTATCTATATTGTTATACAAGGTGGAAATAAATAGTAATTATACAAAGCCTTAGTTCTCACAGCTAGCCAACTCTCAGTACAATCCTCATAGATGCTCACAGTAAATCTTGGCTTCTTTTCAGCCTTCCTCTCTACCCTCCAAGCTCCTATTTCCTTGCACTGTTCCTCTGGGATGATTCTCCTGTTACCAAGTGGATGACCACCTCAAAAACTGCACAATCCTCAAGGATGAATCCTTGATTGCATGCACGATTTTTATTTATAAGAAAACACATGCAACTGATAGTACACTATCCTTGACATTTAACTCAATTGGGTCTTTCTCAGAATAAACATGCATGAGTTTTTGATGAGGGAATCTTTAGTTAACTGGAGTAGCACTAGTTGAGTGCATGCATGCATCAACTAACTATTAACTCTCTATTAGTTCCTCAAACAGTTTGGAATGAATTTAACTGGACTTAACTCAGTAAACTGAGTTAACTAATCTAATCTCCTTAATTTAAGGGATAACTCTTGCATGACTTTAGAAACACTTCTAACTTGAATTTCTCCAACTAATTAATTCAAAATGAATTAATCAATTATTTCCAAGTAGTTGTTAAGACTAAATTCGATTTTAATTCACAATTTAATTCAGAGGAAAATTAAATTGGAATATTCTTGTTGCCATATTTCAACACTCCCTCTCAACAAGAAAGGGATTATCTGCCACCCGATCCTGTCTCTATGGAACTTGAATTTACACTTTGACAATTCCTTTGTCAAAATGTATGCATCTTGCTCCTCTGTCGAAATATATTGCAGCAACATGATCCTCTCGACTTGTGAAAATACACGGGCAACAAATCTTGCCTTATTCTTCTCCACACTACCATCAGCAACTTTCTTTACCTTGTAAAGCCAATGGGAGCTCACAACTAACTTGTTCTCTAGTCTCGGAACCACATCCCAAACACGGTTACGAACTATGGAGTCATACTCCTCCACCATAGTATCAACCCAAATCAGCTGCTGCACTGCTTCCTCAAAGGAAGATGGCTCGGTCTCATCACATTCTCCAGCAAGGGACATGTATCCAGTGTACCTCTCAGGTGACCTCCTCTGTCTGCACTGCTTCCTCAAAGGAAGATGGCTCGGTCTCATCACATTCTCCAGCAAGGGACATGTATCCAGTGTACCTCTCAGGTGACCTCCTCTGTCTGCACTGAGAAGATGGCACCCCCACATTCTCTCTCACATCCTCCAACAATCTGTCATCTTCTCTTGTGTGCTTCCATCCATCTTTGGAGTACTTTTCTTGAGTGGATGTCTCCACTCCTGGAACCTCTGCATGCGGCTGCTCCACATCAGTCCGAGTTTCCTCCTCCTTAGGAACCAACACTTCCTCCATAGCCTGTAGTTGGAGCTCCCTCTCAAGGGAAACTCACATGGCCTTCTACTCATCAAACTTGAGATCTCTGCGAACCACTTTCCTTCGACTGCTAGACAAGTGCACTCGATAGTTGTGAGGTGTATCAGTGTACCCCACAAATATTCCCAACTCTACTATCAGATCAAGCTTCTTCTGTATATCCTTTGTCACATGGCAATATACCGATGAGCCAAAGATCCTAAAGTGACCCACATTTGGTCTCTTACTGGAGAAAGATTCTTTTGGTGTCTTCATCCCAGGCATGCAATGTAAGCTTCTATTCTACAAATAGACCATTGCATTGCATGCCTCATCCCACAAGTGAAGTGGTACGCCTTGGTCATGCAAAATTTCCCATGTTGCCCCTACAATAGTTATGTTCTTCCTCTAAGCCACCCCATTCTATTGTGGGTTATGAGGTGCCGTCAACTCTCATTTAATTTCTTCACTGCACAGAATTCCTTAAACTCTTGAGAGACATATTCTCCATTGTTGTCACTTCTCAAGGCCTTGATCTTCTTGTCTGACTCTTTCTCGACCAAAGCTTTGAACTCATAAACCTTTGCGAAAGTTTGGTCCTTATTCTGCATGAAATAAATCCAACATTTACGAGAATACTCATCATTGAAAATCACATAATACCTTTGCTTCACTATGGATGCCGTCGAGAATGGTCCACACACATCAGTATGAACTCTCTCTAATATAGCCTCTGCTCAAATGTCTCGATCATGAAAGGAAGACTTGGTGTACTTTCCCAAGGTACAACCTTTGCATGTGTCAACTTGCTCAAGTTTACCTTTGGGAAGTCTTGTAGATATCTATTGCATTATCCTCAAAGCCCCATGATGTAAATGGCCCAACTGCATGTGCCACAATTGGCCAATGTCTTGGCTTTGCAACAATTCTTCTTTCGAACTCAATGCCGCACAATCATCTACCTCTAGTTTATAGAGATTCTTCACCCAAATCCCTATCCTCTTGGTTTGACCCATGGTTATGTGTCATAGGAACGCCTTTCATTTACTAAAGACAACATCGTAGCCTTTATCCTCCAACATTGCAACTGATACCAAGTTCTTATTGAGTCCAAGCACATACTTCACACCTGTCAAGGTGATAGGAGCTCCATGCTCCCTCTGAAAAACAACCATGCCCACTCTTGAAATGCTATACCTTCTGTCGTCACCCATCTCTATGCGCATCTTGAGGTCTTTATCCTCCAAGGCACTGAATAAATTTTTATCACTGGTCATGTGGAATGCGTCTCCACTGTAAAGATACTAGACACAACCCATCATTGATGACACCATGCATGTGATCAGGGTAAATTCCATTTCGAACTGAGAGGCTAATGCCTCACCTTCTAATCCTTCGGAGGATCCCTTCTTAGACTTCTTCGATGGGAAATTAGTCACATAATGTCCCATCTCGTGACAATCAAATCATCTTACTTTAGACATGTCACCCTTCTTCCGTCCATGAGAAGAACTCAATTTGGAATGGGAAGCCTTCCCCTTCCCTTTCCTTGCCTTACTTTCTAAGGCCAGATTTTCTTCATCATCATTGTTGGATGAAGAACCATCTCATCTGCTCCTCCTGATCTCCTCTTGCATAAGATCCGACAAAAGTCGTTCCCAAACCAGTAGGTTTCTCCCTTCCATTCATAGAGTCCTTGTAGCTATTCCAACTCTTTGGAAGGCCAAGGAGAGTGAGGCTCACCATATAATCATCGACAGTAGTTATTCCCACACTGCCAAGCTCATCTCTGTAGGTGGTGAACTTGTTCAGATATGTGGAAATAGTATCGCCCTTCTCCATCTTGATTCTTTGAAGCTTATCCTTGAGCACCAATTTCCTCTCATCACTACTGTTCTATTAGAGGTCCTTCAATGTCTTCCACATTGAAAATGGAGTATCCTTCCCATGGAGACTTGAGACAATATGGTCTCGAACTCCCCCAAGGATGATCCATCTCGCCTTCGCCACACACTTCTTCCACTCAGCCAACTCTTGTGCATTAGTTGAAGCTGGTTTTGGGATTTCTTGATCAATGAATTCCTTCAAGCCATTGTCTTCTAATACAACCTCCATTCTATATTTCCATGCTATGTAATTCGAGCTACCTTCCAAGGCATACTCGAGTCTCAAGACATAGAATGCCATTGGCGAACCTTGAAGTATAATATGAATTCGATTTGCACCTATAACCTCGAACTTCAAACTTTGAATTCTATTCCTAGTATACTGTTCACATCTTTGATGCCATGTATAAATTTCTACAAATCTAGCTCTGATACCATGTAGAAAATCTGATGGTACGTTAACCTGATAATGCAATATAAGTCAAAGCAGAATACTATAACCTACTTCTACTATCAATTTACAGAAGCTTAAATATTGATTTGAACATTATAACCAGAAGAAGAAGAATCAATGCACAATACACATGTAAATACTTTTGGGAAATCCTCAGCTAAAAACCCCACTATTTGTATTATCATACAAGGTGGAAATACATAGGAATTATATAAAGCCTTAGTTCTCACGGCTAGCCAGCTCTCAGTACAATCCTCACAGATGCTCACAGGTAATATTGGCTTCTCTTCAACCTTCGTCTCTACCCTCCAAGCTCCTATTTTCTTGCGTTGTTCCTCTGGGATGATTCTCCTATTACTAAGTGGATGACCTCCTCCAAAACTGTACAATCCTCAAGGATGAATCCTTGACTATATGCATGAGTTTTCTTTATAAGGAAACACATACAACTGATAGTGCACTATGCTTGACATTTAACTCAACTGGGTCTTTCTCAGAATAGACATGCATGAGTTTCTGATGAGGGAATCTTCAGTTAACTGGAGTAGCACTAGTTGAGTGCATGCATGCATCAACTAACTGTTAACTCTTTATTAGTTCCTCAAATAGTTTGGAACTAATTTAACTGGACTTAACTCAGTAAATTGAGTTAACTAAGTACAACTCAAATATAACTCAATCTTATCTCCTTAATTTAAGGGATAACTCTTGCATGACTTCAGAAAGACTTCTAACTTGAATTTCTCCAACTAATTAATTCAAAATGAATTAATCAATTATTTCCAAGTAGTTGTTAAGGCTAAATTCGATTTTAATTCACAATTTAATTGAAGGAAAAACTAAATTGTAATATTCTTGTTGCCATATTTCAACACCAAGAGCCCTACCAGGCCTTTATCAGTGACTATACAGAAACATATTGTCCTAGATACTACAATGAATCTTGAGATGATCGCTTCAACTAGAACTACCTTTGCGATTTGATGGAGATCTTGTGTGATGGTGGTGTGGATATTCTCAATGATTGAAAGTTCCTTTGAACTTTGGCGTACTATTTCTTCATGTGTCTTCATCCCTTGTGAGATTTTCTTACAACAGATTATGTGCTTACCTTATGCTTATGTTAGTAAACTTCTTTATTGACATTAGCATTGTATCATTGTGTTACTGTATGCTCACTTATGCTTCTATATGGTTATTAATCATGAAATTATTCATGGTTGGTAAATTTATCTTATATGTATGTGGATCTTACTTGAATCCTTGCTAAAAATTATTTCCTTGGGATTTATTCTATGAAATTATGTTGTTTCTATCATGGTATCTGTTATGTTGTATTTTCGTAGGTTACTTACTTGCATTTGTTGAAGTTTCAACTATTCTCTCTTAAGTTGACACTTGTATTGTCTGAGGAAAATCTTAATTAACTAGATGGTAGGTAGGCCTACATAATTGATGGGACTCCTTAATGAAATGGTGTAGAGTTTGATTGGGACACTTCATTGGGGAGATCCCCTAGTTGTTGGTCGTACATTCCATCCCATCAACAAATTTGGCGCTAGAAGGAGGACATATTTTACTAGATGGATAGTACTAACACCCATCCTCATCCTAAGGCTTCCAAATAGGATTGTAACCAACTCTTTGTTATTCCTCCTTTATCTCCTCATCATCCTTCTCAAAGTATTCCTTTCCACGAGCTTCCCCTAAATGATTCTCAACCTCCTCCACTCGAGCATTATCTGGACGAGGAGGAACCACCTCTCTATGATGTCACATATAAGAAGTTGAGAGCTTTATGCCCTATTACTCAACAATTCGCTAAAGGTCTTAAATGTATCCCCACCACAACCTCTCTTCCTAATCAACACACATCTAAGCCTCACCATACCTGTAAAGGTGTCTTGGTAAGTTCGATTCCACATCTAATTAGTATGACTCTGGATGATTATGCAGATGTTGTTGAAAGACTTTCAATTGAAGGATTAGAGAGCCTTGGGGATTTGAAAGGGAGGGACATAGAGGAAAGAATTAACAAGGTGGTAATCAACCATGACAATTGAATGATGAGGTGGTTCAAAAACCAAGGGTTGATGGGAACATTAGGAATCAAGTCAATTTGCACAACATTGATGCCCCCTAGAATGAGAGGAACCTTTTATTTCTGAGGAATTTGAGGAACCTTAGAAACATCATAAAATTTTGGAATTTTGGAAGCCTAAGGGTTCCTATGGGAAATGACGAAGAACCTCCATGCACTAGTGAAGGCTCTAGGTTTAGTTCTAAAAGTGATGAGGAAGAAAATGTTAACCAAGTGATCTATCAACAATCGAGAGCTAACCATCAAAAACCTTTAGCCTGGATGACCCAATATCCTTTAGATGTCCATGGTCCACTTCATGACATGCCTTGACACCCTGAGAAACATCTCCCGAAATATGACCCTAAGAAAGGGACCACAACTCAAGACCATATCAACAATGCTTACCTAGACTTGCAAATGATGAGAGTACGACATGATGATGTTGCTTGCAGGGTTTTCCCTCACACCCTTGAGAATAAAGTAGCCACATGGTATCACTCTTTGCATGTAGCTTCTATATAGAATTGGTACGAGTTCCAAAGAATTTTCTCGAAAATTTTGCTGAAGATAAGACACCATCAATGCTTGTTACTGAGCGAAGTAATTTGAATATGAGTAAGAAGGAAAATATTAAAGAATTCAATCAAGGATTCACCACCATATGGATAAGTTCATAGTTGACGCGCCTCTTGATGATTTAATTAATGTTAATCATTATACTAAATCCTAACCACGTGACATTGTCATGTTCATGAAACGAGAAGAAAAGGTTACTCTTATTGAAAACTTTACAAAGGCTCTTGCTATTGAAAGGATTTACTCTCCATAGGAGAACTTGAGCATGGCACTTGCTAATATTTGAAGTCCGTTGGTATGAAAAATTAGGCCTCGGCTAGAAAATCCCATGATAAGGATAAGGATTCTTTTGACTTTGAGTCTCTAGCCAAATCTATGAAGCAATTGACCAATGAAGTTCCTAAGTTGAAAAAGAAAGCCAATGAGAGTTCATTGGGAAGTAAGTATTCCAATCCTTTCTTTAAAAGCAATAATAATCTGCTTGCAAAGTTAGCTCAGAGATCTAATTTGAATTTCAATGTAGAAGATCCTGGTATGGATAATTACTAAACCTTTCACAAAGCTTCTCATTCAAAAAATATTTGTCCAAAATGGATACATAATATGACCCCGGTAGTTACAAAGGTGCTTGAGGATTAGATGATTGGTGATGAAGATGAGGAAAATAAAGATGTTGAAGAGGAAATTGTTCCCCCAGATGATAATGTTAGTTCTTCTATGTTATAATTTTAAGTTATTTGAGGGGCTCAAGTCCAATCTATCCAATAAGAACCTGTGGGAGACACTTCCCCCTTAAGGCATCGAAGACATATAACCTGAGGAGTAAAGGTTCAGTAGTAGAAACCATGCTGGAAGAGAATAAAAAGGAACTATTAAGAAGGATTTTTCCCCTGAATAATCCAACCCATCCTTCAACCTCGGCTCCTAAATTTCATCCAACCAAACCACAAAGAGTTCTTTGAAAAGTGGTAAAGGTAACTCCAATGCTCTTGAAGCCTAAACTAAATCCTTGCAACCTGCTCCTACTCCTCAAACATCTAAAGAAGAAACTATGTCTTTGGATATGGGATACAACATTATAGAGGACATGAAGATGACATGGGCCAATATTTCACTTTAAGAACTTGATAAGCTAGCTAGTTAGTAGGAGTTAATCATTAAAACATTTTCTACCACATCTCCTACAGGTAGGTCTTCTGCCTCCTCAAAGGCTATCTTTTCCAATGAGTCCAAAACTTCAGTTAATCTATAATCCATTTTCAATGCTATGAATGAAAATTTTAGAGGCTCAAATCCCCCATTTATTTTTAATTTTGAGATCTTTAACTACAATGTACACAATTAACTTGTCGATTTTGGTGCATCTACCAAAGTCATGCCCTTGTCTATTTGCAAGAAATTGAACATCCAACCAGAAAAGATAGATGCTAAGATCATTCAAAAGATAGGTCTCAAGTCCCTACCATTGGAGAATTTAACAATCTGATAATTAGATTATTTTCAGTCTCTAGAGTGAATCAATGCATATACATAGTGGTTGTTGCCATATCCAAAACTTATGGACTATTTCTAAGTAGGCACTGGTCAAGAAAACTACAGGGGTATTTTTCAACTGATTGGTCTCATATTTGGCTTCCTTGAAAAGGTAAAAATAACCAAATTTGAGTTAAAAGTGATCCCTATATGAAGCATATGATAATTGAGTTGGAAGCTCCAAATGAGTTGATTAGATGAACTTATGAGGAGTTGGGAATGTTCTTTTTAAGGATGGACATCAGGTGTTATGAAGTCATACCATCACCTATTGCACCAGAGACACATTTGCAAATCCTTCCTTGTCTCCCCGCTGATGTTAATGAACCTTCTACTATATATGTAAATAGATTTAGCATGTACATGGTAATTACAATGAAATTTGGACTTTATATTGTGATGGGTCTAATACTTAGGATGGAGTTGGTGTCAGCTGCATTATGATGGACCCCAAAAAAATAAGTTTTTAATTTCTTGTAGGTTAGACTTTTAGTGTACTAACAACACCATAGAGTATGAGGCATTCATCCTCAGACTCAAGAAGGTTATCGATCTCAAAGTTGAATGTGTAATGGTGATTGCTGATTGAGAAATGATCACAAGACAAGTACGCAATACTATTCATTTTTTATCATTGCATACGAAAAACTATCAACAAGAGGTATGGCCCCTAATTTTTTCTTTTAAGGCTCTTGGTATTAAATCTATTCCTAGAAATAATAATGCTTTTGATAATGCTCTATCTAATGTTGTATCCAAGTTTACACCTTTGAGGGATGGTTTTTCTATTGAGATTATTTATAAATCTGTCATCCTAGATAACATAAATAATCTTTGTGTTTTCAATGATGGTTAAGAGTTATTAGATTTCATTTCCAACATAGATGTATTCAAAGACACTACAATAGATGAAGAGCATGACAGAACATTACAAGAAGAGGCTAATGCACTCAAGAACAACCCCTTGTCCAAAGGTGTTGTTGCATTGGAAAACTTATTTGATCTACAAAACTGGTTTTGGGGACATCCAAATACCAAGGTTCAAAGTTCGACATTATTACATGAGAAAATTAATATTTTGACCAACGTTGACCCTAATTTCATCAATCCACGCATTGGATTCCCACCCACTAAAAGACAAACATTCATAAACCTATTCAAGATGTATCAAGATGTGTTTTCTTGGATGTACAATGAGCTCAAAACATATGAGACCTGAATCATCCAACATGTTATACCTATTGTTATCACTTAAGAAATGATTTCTAAATTCTGAGCATCAGTGCTATTCCAAAGGATTGGTGTTAGTTTTGATCTAGTCTTTCCATGGTTTCTTTAGTGTCTAAGATCTAGAAAAGAGTCTTGTTGGTATGGTCAAATAGGGTCAACACTCTGTTCTTGCCAATCACTGGTCCCACATCACACATAAATTCCATGTGTCAAGCTTGTGTCAAGCTTTTCATGCACTAAAAAACTACCTAGGATTTTTCGTAGCGAAAAACCCAGAATTTTTACTGAACTAGGAGTTTTTGTAGTGCGCTACGAAACCCCTGAAAAACCCTGTTTTAGCATAAAAGACTTTGTTTTCTACTTTTACTAGTCAAATTCCAGAAGGTTTCCTGAGTAACTGAGAACTCAATTTTAAAAAATGAAAGAGGCTTTTCTTTCTAACATACCAAAATACAAAAACCTCTTTCAGTTTCTTCAAATTCGTTCTGAGGTGGGAGGAATTTATGGTTAAACTTGCACTATGAAACTGTTGAAAGTCAAGCTTTGTCTTTTGGTTTTAGCAGTCTTTTTCAAGATCAGTTTTTGGTCACAGGAAAAGGTATTTTGGAATTATGAAGGAGGTTTCTCTTCATAAAATCTCCAAATACAATAAAATATCTCATTATTCATAAGTTTTTTCAGTTGGGAGATACTAAGCTTTCTTTGAAACCCTAATTTTAGAGAACGCATTTTTCCTATTTTACACATGTTTTTCAAGGATAGATTCGGGACAGCTGGAGAAGTGTTTTAAAAAACCAAGAGAGGTTTGTTTTCTAGACAGAATGTAATACCAAAACCTCCTTCAGTTTCATAAAATATGTCATGGATGAGAAGATAAAGGCTCTGTCCCACGTGCCAATTTTCAAGGATCCTAAACCTAAAAACAAGGAAACATGTTCCCTAATTTCTAGGGTTTATCATTAGCAGTAAGGTGACAACATGGGAGGCTTCATCAAATTCGACCTCATGAGGTTGCATCTGTCAAAGAAGGCATTAAATGTTTAGTTAAGGTGGTTTAGTCATAATAAGGATTTACACTCCTAGTTGTATTAGGTCTCTAGGACCGCTAGTTAACAGCTAGTTGTAATTAATAGTTTGTTTAAGTATCAATAGGTGTCAGGTCAAGTGAAATTAGAATTCCCCTCATGATGGAGGAGGGAATAAAAGCTTGTAATGAAATCTATATATGACAAGAGATGTAATGCATCAAGGGTTGGCAATTTTGAAAGAAACAAGCACATTGTGCTATTGTATGTGACTATATGTTTTCAGGTTAATACAAAAAGTTGCTTTCACTACTCAGGATTCAGAAAGGGTTTCAATGTTTGATTTTCCTCATGGCTTCCTTCATATCCTTACTTGCAGTGATATAGACACATGTTACTTAGAATTCATTTAATGATGCTCTAACTTCCTTCATGTGTTTGTAGTTTGTGTTCCTTACATTATATCTCTATTTTGTTTTTATGTTAAAACCCTCTATGCCCTGACTTCCATGTGAAATTGATCTTACTGTTGTACTGAAACACACTTTGACTCCATAGCCCAATGGAAGTTTGTTAATTGGTATTTCAACCATGTATACATTGTTGCTCGAATTTTCCATAGAGTTAGCCATCTAATCTTATTCATTATCAAAATATTTAATATTGTGAGAGAGCCCTCTCAGGTTGAGGAGGCTAAGCCTCAGCCAAAAGTAGGTTTTAAATAGTTACTCAAATTCTCCCTGATCAGCAGCCTATCAGGGGTCTAATTTTGTGATAACATTTTGGTGCATCTGCTGGGAGCCTGAAGTCTATTCATTCCCGAAATTGAGAAGCTGAACTTCTGAAGGTAACAGGACCTCAGACATCTTTTCGAGGCTGCAAAACTACCTTGGCAACTCCACACATCAAATAACAAATTGGAAGGTGACTCCACTGCTAGAAGATTAGTAGCTTGATGAAGTTTCAAGATGAGTTCCATTGCAAGAATGAATGCCAGGTATGCCCCTATGAATCGTTCTCATATCCCTGGTTTTCCAAATCCTATGCCAAAGGTTGATTGGTTAGATGATCTTCCAATATTCAAAGATGAAAAGAAAGACAATGCTGCTCTTCACTTGGTTAGGTTCCATATGCATCTACGTAGGCTTAAGGTTCAGTTCCCTGAAGATTGTCTCATGAAGATGTTTATGACCGCTTTAGAAGGAAAAGCATGGTATTGGTATAAAAGCTTTGAAAATGGTTCATTATATTCTCTTGCTGATTTCCATGATGTATTCTATGACATGTATAAAGAGTGTCATCCCTCCTTATTGCTAGTCAAAGGTTGTTTTAAACATTATACGAGTTTTATTCAATATTTGGAGGATTGTTATTATGATGATGAATTCATGGATGAAGAAATTTTATAAGCTCTTCATAACAATACGTTTCAACACCAAGAAGAAAGGATAACATCCCATGAAATGCAGCATGAAAATCAGCACGGGTTTACTTATGAAAATCATATTACATCCTCCAAGATTAATGTAGAGATGAAACAGAATTGTCAGTCTTCAGATCATAATGAAGATGAAAATAATTGCAAACACCAAGAAGAAATACTGGAAGAAATTTTTTATAACCCTTAGGCAGGGGAAAAGGTTGATCATTGATGTAATTCCTTGCAGCAGATTACTTCAAAGAATGATCATAATAGTGAGGAAAATTACATTGTCTATGGGAATCATGCAGAAAGGCAGTTGGATAGCATATTAAAGGAATTTTGTGTGGTTGAGGATCAGTTGTATGAAGATATAGAATGTTATGATGATCATCAAAATAACCATGTCCTCTTTGACCCTATAAATGAATACATGGCAAAGTTTTGCACATCAGTATTTCATTTTTATTTGCATTATGAAGATCATATACATTATAAGTTGATTTGGTCATATCACTATCATGGTTATTTTGAGGTTGAATGCAGTCAAGAGATTCAAGTGTCAGATCAGATCGATGACTGGCTTCATTGGAATTTTCATGTTCCTTGAGCGACAAGTGGAGATTGCAGCTGATAGGGTAGGTAGGAATGTGCAAATAAGCTCAAGGTTGACTGAGCATTTTTCAGTGGATATAGATTTCTTTCTCCTACAGTGATCATCAAGCTTAAGCCCGAGGTGAAGGCCCAACAATCTTAAAGGGGATGCTTGTCAAATAAATTTATGTTTATCATAAGAGGATAAAGCACTGGACCTACGAGTTCTTAGTGTACCACAAGGGCACACTATCCCAAGTGGAGCCATTGTTATCACTTAAGAAATGATTTATAAATTCTAAGCATCATCTATATTCCAAAGGATTGGTGTTAGTCTTGGTCAATTCTTTCCATGGTTGCTTTAGTGTCTAAGATCTAGAAAAGAGTCTTGTTGGTATGGTCAAATAGGGTCAACACTTCGTTCTTGCCAATCACTAGTCCCACATCACACATAAATTCCATGTGTCAAGCTTGTGTCAAGGTTTTCATGCACTAAAAAATTGCCTAGGATTTTTCATAGCGCAAAACCCAGAATTTTCACTGAACTAGGAGTTTTCGTAGCTCGCTACGAAACTCCTGAAAAACCCTGTTTTAGCATGAAAGACTTTGTTTTCTGCTTTTACTAGTTAGCTTCCAGAAGGTTTCCTGAGCAGCTGAGAACTCAATTTTGAAAAATAAAAGAGAATTTTCTTCCTAACATACCAAAATACAAACACCTCTTTCAGTTTCTTCAAATTCGTTTTGAGGTGGGAGGAATTTATGGTTAAAATTGTGCTATGAAACTACTGAAAGTCAAGCTTCGTCTTCTGGTTTTAGCAGTCTTTTTCAAGATCCGTTTCTGGTCACAAGAAAAAGTATTTTGGAATTATGAAGGAGGTTTCTATTAATAAACTCTACAGAAACAATAACCTATCTCACTTTCGTCATAAGTGTTTTCAGTTGGGAGATACTAAGCTTTCTTTGAAACCCTAATTTCAGAGAACGGATTTTTCCTGTTTTACACATGTTTTTCAAGGACAGATTCTGGAAAACAGGAGAAGTGTTTTAAAAAAAAAAAGAGTTTTTTGTTCTAGATAGCATGTATTACAAAAACCCCCTTTAGTTTAATAAAATACGTCATGGATGAGAAGATAAAGGCTTTGTCCCACGTGCCAATTTTCAAGGATCCTAAACCTAAAGATAGGGAAACATGTTCCCTAATTTCTAGGGTTTATCATCAACAGTAAGGTGACAACGTGGGAGGCTTCATCAAATTCGACCTCATGAGGTTGCAGCTATCAAAGAATGCATTCAATGTTTAGTTAAGGTGGTTTATTCATAATAAGGAGTTACACTCCTAGTTGTATTAGGTCTCTAGGACTATTAGTTAACAACTAGTTGTAATTAATAGTTTGTTTAAGTGTCAATAGGTGTCAGGTCAAGTGAAATTAGAATTCCCCTCATGATGGAGGAAGGAATACAAGCTTGTAATGAACTCTATATATGACAAGAGATGTAATGCATCAAGGGTTGGCAATTTTCAAAGAAACAAGCACATTGTGCTATTGTATGTGATTGGATGTTTTCAGGTTAATGCAAAGAGTTGCTTTCACTACTCAGGATTCAGAAAGGGTTTAAATGTTTGATTTTCCTCATGGATTCCTTCATATACTTACTTGCAGTGGTATAGACACATGTTACTTAGACTTCATTTGATGATGCTTTAACTTCCTTCATGTGTTTGTAGGTTGGTTCCTTACATTATATCTCTTTTTTGCTTTTATGTTAAAACTCTCTATGCCCTGACTTCCATGTGAAATTGATCTTACTGTTGTACTGAAACACACTATGACTCCATAGCCCAATGGAAGTTTGTTAATTGGTATTTCAACCATTTATAAATTGTTGTTCGAATTTTCCATAGAGTTAGCCTCTAATCTTATTCATTATCAAAATCTTTAATCTTTTGAGAGAGCCCTCTTAGGTTGAGGAGGCTAAGCCTTAGCCAAAAGTAGGTTTGAAATAGTTACTCAAAGTATTCCTAATTAGCAGCCTATCAGGGGTCTAATTTTGTGATAACACCTATAAAAGGTGGGATCAAGCCACTTCAGAAAAATATATGGAAAGTGCACCCAACGTTGAATCCGTTCATTCAGAAGGAATTAAAGAAGTTGTTAGATGCATGAATTATTTTCACGGTCAGACACTCCACCAAGGTCTCGAATCTAGTCCCTGTATGAAAAATGTCTAGTCATATCCAGCTATGGATTGATTTTCAAAATATGAACCAGGCTGCAGATAAACATAACTATCTTGTTCCCTCTATGGAGAAAATTCTACAAACAATATATATATCTAAAATGTTTTTTTTACTCGATGGTTGGGTATAATTAGGTTTTAGTAGTTGAACCACATTGATTAAGGACAATTTTCAAAACTAATTGGGGAACATTTTCCTTTCGATACATGCACTTTGGCCTCATTAGTACAGGAGCCACATTGTAAAGGGCGACAAAAAATAATTTCAGAGAGATTATTGATCAAAGCATGGTAGTGTATTTGGATGAACTAACAATGTTTTCACTGAGGAGATTGGATCAAATACACCATCTAAAGCAGATATTTGAATGTTGTAGAAAATATGAAATATCACCTAATCCAAAGAAGAGTGTATTCATGGTGTTGGAAGGAAACCTTCTTGGGAACATCATAACTAAAAGAAGTATCATCATTGATCCTGAACGTGTGAAGGCTATTGTGCAAATCCCACTTCCTAGTAGTAAGAAGGCTATGCAGTCTTTCCTGGGCAAGATCAACTTTCTTCTTAAGTTTGTTTCAATTTTTTCTCAGATAGTGAAACCATTGGAGAACATGATAAAGAAGGATGTGAGATTTAGTGGAACCAAGAAGAGAAGGCAACATTTGATCGTATCAATAAATCCATTATCGAAGTCCATTATCTTTACAACCCTAATTTCAACAAACATTTTATTATGTATGCATTTTATTCATATTTGGTATTAGCAATTGTGCTGACACAAAAGGACAATAAACATGAGTGGGCCGTATCTTTCATGATTACTAGTCTGCAAGGTTCAAAGCTCAACTACCCTAACATGGAAAAACAAGCATATGTTGTTTACAAAGTTTCTAAACTTTTTTCGGCCATAGATCCTGAAGAATCATGTGATGATGTATGTACCTCACCCAATCATTAGGTCATTGTTCATCCAATTGGAATTGGGTGAAAGAAGATCTAACTAGATGAATTTCCTCCAGGATATGATTTGGATTTCAAGCCTTCTCACACAATAAAAGGATACAAGTTATGTAAATTGGCTACTGAAGCTTCTCACTAGCCGAACCAAGAACTAGAAGGGTGGGATCAGGAGATTGAAATGTACCGAATGATCTGATGCCAACACATGATTCTGCATCATCTTGATATACTGATATGAAGCAGTATTTAGGACAAGGGACCTTGTCTCCTCCATTTTATGAGAAATAGAAAAAAATTGTAAAGCTTAAAGTTGCATCTTATTAGCTATTTCAAGGTAATCTATTTCATAAACACCACAATGGCATATTTCTCAAATTTTTAGATTATGACGAAGCACAAAAGGTGTTAAAGGAGCTACATGATCAGCCAATAGGTGGAAATTATGTCGGTGATACTACAATGCATAAAATCATGAGATCTTGTTTCTATTAGCCTACCTTGTTTAGGGATGCCCACATATATGTGCTAAAATGCTTTATATATCATAGATGTGCTGAAAGGGAATCACAACTGATCACGCCACTCCAGTATATAGTATTTGAATAACCATTTTAGAAGTGGGGGTTGGATTTCATTGGAGAGATCGTGTCACATTCATCAAAACAACACATGCACATAATCACAACCATAGACTACTTCACGAGATGGGTGGAAGTTGTGAATTTACATCAAATCAATGACTAGGCGGTAGTTCATTTCATTAATCAGAACATAATAACCAAGTTCAATGTTCCTACCTCCCTTGCATTTGATAATACTACTTATTTCTCATTGTTCAAATTGTATGATTCTACTTTGGAAAATGGTATCATTTTGAAACATTTAGCTAATTACTAACCCCAAGACAATAGACTAGCATAGTCCACCAATAAGAACCTAATCTGTATTGTCAAGAAAACCTTGTTGTTACATCAAATAAATTGGCACAATGCCTTAACCAATGCCTTGTGGGCAGACCATGTCACCCTAAACCATCTCTTGGGACTTCCCCTTATTTCCTGGTGTATGGGAAAGAAGCAATCTTGTAGCCAAACATATACCTACCCACCCTCTAGTAATCACAAGAATCTCGAGGCACACCTTGTGCTACCATGCAAAGCTGAATTGATACTCTACTTAAACTTGAGGAAGAGAGACAAATGACTAGAGATAAGTTTTTCATACACCAAAATCAAATCAAGAGATTGTTCGATAAGAAATCCACATGGAGGAATGAAATCAACGTAAGTGATCTAGTCTTGAATGGGATCAAGCCCATGAGGATAAAGGAAAGCACACTAAATTTCAAGCCTTATGGATTGAACCTTGTCATGTTAAATAAAAGCTTGGTCAACATACCTACCACTTACAAACCCTAGAGGGGAGGATTGAACCCCTTCCTATGAATGGACAAGCCCTTAAGTTTTAATTTACCTAGCAGCTCCTTTAGCTACTTCCCCATCCTTGTATATATATTTCTTTTCTATTTTCTCTTTTATTCTACAATTAGTTCCTAACATCATTCCTACATTATGCATTTCATCTTTGTATTTAGTTCTATATTTCCTCCATGTCATCTCCGTCATGATGACCTAATTCATGAATATCAACTTTAGTCTGAATAAAGAACTCTTAAACATTTCTCAACTTTGAATACACTCCAGAGTTGAGGTAACTCCTACACCAATGGTTTAATTGTTATACTCTTGTTTGTTCTTGCTCTCAACTACCTCTAAAGTCACAACCTAACTGAGATGTGAAGACCAATCTCAATGTGGAACCTTGATTATCCAAGGCACCCTATCTTCAATAGCAATACCCTATCTATTGACTTGGTCTTATAGTTTGAAAATTGGTTCACACCCACTGACTTGAAAGGGAGAAGGAAAAACCATAATGGGCGTAACACTGTCGGGAAAAATAATAAAGTCTATGAAAAACAAGAAACAATCTCTCTTGCACATAAAATAACTCAAGATGCCTCATCTTCCCTAGAAAAATGAATGCCTAATAAATAATTATAATGAGAATATAGGAAAGAAAAACTTAAGTAAAGGGTAAAGGATTGAGAAAGGATTCCTGCATAGAGAGGCCATCGAGGTACTATCTAGGCTCACTTGTAGCAGAGCAATGTTTGCAATTTCTAGGATGTGACTCCGTCGGGGTACTATCTAGGCTTGCTAGAAGTGGAGCAACACCATAGATCTATAGCTACAATACTGAAATTTTATAGCCTATACATCATTATCTGAACCCCTATTTCAAGTCATTAGGAATACTCTTCGTGGTTGTGTTTGGTGTGCCAAGTCAAGATAGTGAGGAACCTATGATCAACACTAAAGGGTAACTTGGAGACGTCAGTGAGACTCATGATCTTGGGACAAGTCACTCGCAAGGGGCTATTGCACTCTAAACTGAGGATGAGAAGAGACCCTGAGGTTCTACTAGTGAATCACAAATTGTTGTAGTTGTTACAATAACCCCAAAATTTGACCCCCTTCAAAATTTTGGAGCCCCCCTCCTTACTAGACTTTTCTCTTTTGTATACACCTTAATAAGGTTTCACACCTTGGTATCGAGTCAAGTTTCCCTTAATCACTTGAGAAAATTTCAAGTTACTAGTTATGAGCTTAACTTTATCTCAAGGTTGCAAGTTACATATGTAAGGCATACCTTTATATGAAAAGTTGCAACCAACGACCCCTTTCAAGCACATCTAATTTACCTATATTGTTGAGTAACACATTCGATAGGTCACAAAAGTCTCAACATTTTAAAATCAACAACCAAACGACCTTGCAACCTCGCAACTAGTACGAACCATTATTCTTAGGTCGTAAAGTCATACAGTCGCACTCCTATTGACCTTCTATCTTGTGACCATACTTTCTTGTGACCTTGCGACATAGAGAACATTAAGCTCTTTAAACGCATAGTGTCTAGGTCATGACCTATTAGAGATCATGTTCTGTGATCTCCCCTAATTTACGACCTTGTAACCTTCAAAATCCCACACATGCAACCATTCTATATATACATCCCTCGCTCATTTTTCACTCTTCAGCTTATTGAAGCGCTCAAGGCAGGTGGACTTGGCAACCTGGTAAGCATGTGACTCCTTCTCTCTAGGTAAGAATCTCTTCACCTTCCCTAAAATCCTTTGTCATTGCCACCTGTCTTCCTTTTCCCTCCAGAGCTTGCATTTTCTTTTCAACTAGGATTTAGTCACCTCCATGAGCCATTTTAAAGCCTAAACTCACCCTAAAATCCTCCAAACCTCAATTCACCCACTTAGTTGTGTGTTTAACTCCCTGTTCCTCATTTCAAGGACATGTTCTCATTAGGTGATCTTGCCTTGATCTTTTGTGCTCCCATAAGTTTAGCACTCACCCTAAAACCATATTTTCCCTCAATAGTCATCACTTAACCACTTTAGCCATTGAGAAATACCAAGTCACACTCCAAAAGCACATGATAACCCCAAGATCACTAGGTCATAAAGTCACACCATGAGTCTAGGCGATATGTTGCAATCTTGTGGTTGTGCAACCTTCCATTCTTGCAACCTCTTAATCATGTGAAGTTGTGACCTGTGACCTTCAACATCTTCAAAGCCTCAGGTCGTAAAGTCATTATTCCAATATTTTTTTGATAAACAACCCCTAAACTTCTACGACCCTATGACCTTCCCTTAAACTAGTTCTAGTCTCATGATTTCTTGTCCCACCCTTCACATTCCGAAGTCTAGTTCATGAATCTCAGGGAAAGTTTTAAGGAAGGAATTTTATCTTAAAATTTAGAAACCTTGGCAAATCTTACTAGTCCCTAATATGAAAATTGTAAAATTTTTGGTGATAGTTTTGTAGAAATATTTATATCTATAATCATTATATATTAGTCTATATAAAATATTGGTAGTTTTTAAGGTAAAGAATTTTGTACTATAAAACTTTGGCGAATAATTTTTAGAAAAAATGGAAATGGACGAATTTGATTTTTGGAAAAAGCATGGAAAATTAGCCCACCTACGAATATTAGACCCTAAAATTTTCCTTGTTCACGATCATTGTTCTAGTTACTATTATTTATGTCGTCGTTTTCATCTTGGGATTATCTTTTTGAAATTCTACGTGACATTGATTTGGATTGTATATCCATTTCATCTTTCTCTTGATATATGGCACCTCCAGTAGTCAAATCTTCCGGGAAAAGTGTAGAGAGAATCATCCAAGCAATTATAGAAGGGATGCTACCACCACCAATCTACAAAGACATGAAATTAATTATCAACAAAACCACCAAGCTCTCATGGTTTGAAATCTATTTAGATTTCTTAATGATAAATATTCCCCAGGGCCATGAGGACTTCAGGGTATCCATCAATGTCAAGAGGTCTTGGCTCCATCAATTAGCCATGCATCAACCAATATTCTCATCTGTAGAAATCATTGAATTGATACTACAAAACAATAATACATATTGATGGGTTATAAGGAATCACATAGGTGAAGCTTTCACTTCTTTAATTGCTACAAATATTTCTGCGTATTATAAGCTACCAGAACAAGAAGAGTCCTTCAAAACAATTATACTTCCAAATGTCAACCAAAGATATTCTAAAGTCATGGTGGAAAGAACCATCCAATTTGTAGGTCGAGGTTGATCAAGTATAGAGAACATAAGGCCTTAGGAAAGTGTATCAACTTTTGGAAGCAATGATGAACTGATTATATGGAAATTCATATATCGACACATTTCTTGGAACATGAGTCCTTATCATGTACATGGTTGCTATCATAAGAACTATTTTCAATTGAGCAATAATTCAGGCTATGACTTTGATATCTAATATACAGGAAACAAAGAACCTGGATAAGGACTAGTCGTCAGATTTTTATAAGGAATTGTACCTCCTAGATGCAGTATATGTGGGATGCCATTTTAATGGGCAAAGTTACAATTGGACCCCTGAGATGTCAGATCCTGTGAACCTTGATTATAAGATATTTTGGGACCCAATATACAAGAGTATGCATCAAATCATTCCCAAGTCATTTATCACCCCTTTGTATCAGTTTCTCTTCGGCGAAGATGCTCCTTGCATGTCCAAGAGAGCTAAGGAAAGGATCATTCGAGTCGTAGAGTAGTTTCCCATCGAAGAAGGCACCTTTATCAGAGTTTTAAGATCCTATAAACCCCCTCATGCTCTCCCCAAGTTGGTGACAGACAATCTGCTCCTACAAGAGGTTTTTTATCAGATGACTACAGGGTTCTCTAAAACACTAGTCAAAGGCAAGAAAAATCCTTGGCCCTTGTTTTGAAGAATTTGGTATCTATGGATAAATACTAATTCCCTAGATAAGTAGTTGTATCTAGGACAATATTTTAAAGTGTTTTATACTTTTCTTATAAGCAATAGATAATATGAGAATATAAGAAGACCTACTTGTAGTTTCACTTTCCTCTTGTCTCCCTTGTATCGATCCTATCGCTCCTTCCCATACTTAATACGCTTAAGAAGTACACTGTAAACACAACAGAAAACAAAGAACCTATCAAAGCACATGATCTATTGAATATAAGTGAAAGGAATCAGATACAATTCACACATATAAGCATTATGAAACAATACAAGCATATGGGAAAAAGGTTCAACCACTTTATTATATAGAAGAAGGAACTACAACCATTGGTGTCTGATTCAAAGTCATTCCTCCAACTTGGATCCCATCTACATCACATCAAAAGCATGAAAAAATTGTAGCATTACAATACTTGCTTCAAATCCAAATCTCATAGCAACATTATCTCCTTACAATTCAACATAATCTAGCCCCTGATCACTCAGATGAGTGGTCAATTTATAGGAAGATGAAGGAGGTTTTGTCATAAATGTTGGCATTGGATGGCCTTCCATACCTAGAATTAGTTCCATGGAGGAAGGGATGAGAGGATAGGATGCACCTTAACTCATTCATCATCCATTTTCGAGCTCATAGGAGTTTATAATTGAGGGAACCTTAAAGATGACACCAAAAGATAAGAATATTCCCTAAACCCTATGTGAATTTTGCTCATTCTCACCTAGCGTAGGTGAAAGGAAGCCTAAGTGCTCTACAGAGCACCCTGGCAGTGGACTCAACTGCTCCGCGGCGCACCTTTACAAGGGCTTACCCACGCTGGTCCCTCTAGAGGCTATTTCTAGATGTCTTCAAGTCATGGAACTGTCTGGGAAGGAGGCATTCAAAGGGGTGACTTGTTTAGGGCATGAAGCAACTAAAATTATGGTTTGATGAGCCGTAAAAAATTGATCTAGATGTTGGGAATTGATGTGCCCAAATGGATCTGTAATAGCTACCCCCTAAAGCATCAAGTCGGAAAAATGCCAATGTTGAATGAAATGCTTTACGATGTGATGAGGAGGTATCAAAGTGGAAGGTGACCTGCATCAATTACAATACATATATCATGATATTTGATTTTACGTGAATTGTTGAGGGAAAAGATACCCATGCTCATCTTATAAACTTTCATTACATGTACATAAACAATCATCTACAGATATAGACCCATGATCAGAATGACCATCAATGTAAACTTGCCATTGTACATATGATTTAGTACTCCTGAAATCGCAGCCTGTATGGACGAAACTAGATTCGGGGTCTTCTATCTCATTCAATCATTCGCTCAAGTATGAGTCTAACCATGTGAATATGTGATATAAATTTGTACATGGGAAGACACCATATGATTACCAACCAATTATGTAAGTTGTTAACATATGCGAGAAAAATCACCGATAATGATATTGATCTTCAAGGTATTGCAATACATTCTGCATGGTGTGAATGGATGATTTGATGTTGAACACCAGTCAAAGTATTTCGGTTGAAGGCCATTGATGTATGCCTATTGTCGGAAGCGAGAAAACTGTCATTGATGCATGCAAGCCTCAAGGTACTAAAAGGGTGTGTCTAAGTCAACTTCTTGGATAATGAGCTGATGTCAACAAGAAGCAACTCGTCATACGAGGGCCTTGATGTATTCCACTTCAATGACATGAAATGCGTGTAGTGATTTTTGAGATGGAATTTGACTAATGACACAAGGTTCAGGAATGGCAGTCATGAAAATGAAGGTTTATGGTATTGCAAAGGATGGATTTTGACTGAATAACTTCTCTTGAACATGTCAGCGACACTAAAATGAATTGGTAGCATTGACCCAAAACAAAATGATGGATGGTATGATAGACCAACAGTGTGATAACCATCAAGCTAGTAACCCAACCTAGATAGTCAAAATGATGGAGTGAAAGTGTCATGTTCAAGAGCAACCTACTACCATAAAGTGGTTTTCCCCTTTTTCCCATTTTCCCCAGTTATTGCTGACCAATACCTCTTTATTTTTATCAAGTTTTATGAGAATAAAATATTCTTGTTTTATAATTTCACCTTTAAGGCGAATCCATCACTATTTGATGTTTTAACGAGTCTAGCGAAGGTGAAACTCGGTCTTGTCTAGATGGACAAGTTTGTTGCTATTTGATGTTTTAACAAGTTTAATGAAAAAGATAACTCAATCCTTTTCATGTTTAGAGAGTTTGAAAAGGGACAAAAAGAAAACTCCACAAGTTCTTTTTTGTAAATTAATCTCTCAAGCCTGAAAAAGCGTAAAATAATACAAGAGAGATATTGTTTCCAATCCGTTAATGAGCTAGAAAGGACAAGTTCTCAGAAATATTTTCATGTTTAGAGAGTCTAAAAAGAGCTTAAAGAGGACTTCAAGGGGGTTCCTTTTTAATTTTTAACAGAGCCTGAAAAAGAGATAAAAGTGTGCTCTGTGGTCAAAGGTACAATTTACAATCGATCATGTTGAATTCTGCAAGTCAGTTGCAAAACCTGCTCAAAACACCACCAAATGGATTAAAAATAACTGTTTCATAGGCAAAAATAGGTAAATATTATTTTTTACTTGATTAATGAACATGAAATAAACATAAAACAAGTCTTTACCATGACATTTTTACCATTTGGAACTTACCATTCAGTTTTCTACTCTGAGCTAGTTTTGACCTCGATCTTCACCAGTTGATTGCGAGAGATTCTGTGGACCATTTCTCAAGTCGTCCAGACCAAGTAGGAACTAAACCTCTCTACTTTCTTTTCAAGTCATTCTTTTTTCATTTCATGCAAGTTTTCGGGTTTTTTTTGGGCCCCTGGGGTTTCATTTTTTCCCTAGGATCAATGCAATATTTCACATTGAAAACTGTGCTAAAGAGCACCCAGATAGAAGGTTGCATGCTCTCCAGCGCATGGTCTCTATGCATGGGATGCGCTAGGTGAATCTCCCAAGTTTGATTTAGTTGTTTGATCCAAAATTTGTCCTGTTTTTTGATCGAAATGATCCTAATTAAGCTTATGATTGTGTTTCAGGCTTTCATTGGATCATAATGTCGATTAGAAGGAAAGAAAGAGAGCATGAAGAACAAGACACGGTTTCTCTAAACAATTCGGGTATAGTTGAGGCCCTTAGAAATTGCGGGTTACTCAAATACTTTAAGTTGTCCAGAATGAGGAAACAAATAGAACTATTGTAGTTCCTTTTTTGTGCATGGGATCCGATAGATCATAATTTTCACATTAGGGACAAGATGGTCCCTATTACCATTGATGATATTTACTTTCTTACCAGACTATCGAGGCGAGGTGCCCCCATCTCACTTTCTGGATTTGCCCATGGAGGTGAATCAGTGAGAAATTATATTAGACAATTTTGACAACCACATACACAGCCTAGCAAGGATGGGAAAATAAACATCAGGGGTGTAGGTGATTTTCCTTTCAGAACGATCCTCTTCACAATTGAAAAATTGGTTGGCAATGTGACCCTACATTTGGCGAATAGATCTTATATGCAGTATGCACTGGAGTGTCTAGAGCCAAAAGTTTTCAACTAGTGTGAGGTTGTGCTTTCTTCACTGAAAGAACAACTGACTAAGGTAAAAAGTGGTAAGACAAAGAATCTTTTCTATGGTTTGATATTAATCCCTTTTACCTTAGAGAGAATCCCATTGATGCAACCACAACATGTATCACTCGGTGTAGCTGGTCCTAGAGATACACATATGCAAAGGTGGGTTGAATTGATGGCTTAACATGCGGGTCAGTCAAAAATAATTTTTTCCACTACATTCTTCAGTTGGCTCAAGTGACAACATCTTGTCATTGAGGAGCATCCATACTCATGGATGGATTTCTGTGGAGATCCATATTTGATTCTACCAGTTGGAGCACAATGGGGTGCTATGGGTAAGTTGTTTGACCAAAGTGTTTTTTGTTTTTTCAAGTTTCTACATGTTTTTTTTGTTTTTAATGTTTCGAAGACTAAACTAAAATTACTCTTATGCATGCAGATGTGGGTATTGTTTGACCTGTGGGACACCAACAAGTTGCAGGTGGGCCAACACAGAGAAACATTGGGAGAGAAGTTCTCTAGGACTTGGATTTGGCTGAGACCTTAGCAAAGTTGTAGGATCACATAGAGGGATTAACCCTTGGTATTCCAAATGTCCGGGTCAATGAGCTACCTATGGGGTCTCAATGCCACACTATTGGTGTTCCTAGCCATTGTGAGAGGCTTTTGTGCATGATAGCACAGGCTGTGACCTATTACCATGAGCACCACTAGATCTACTTAGGATGTTTTGCATGCATTTTGATTTTTTGGGTCAAATGACCAAACGTGTCTTGGACACAAATTTTGTAAAAAAAATTAAAACACCTATCTAGTTTACTTTCAAAGTTTTCTACGGTTATATGCAATCCTATTCAACTGATGATGTGAATTGAAAATATTACTTTTACATGTGTCACAAATGTCTATTTGACACATAATTTGCTAGAGAATTAGTTAATGTGTTAAGATTTCTGGAAATATGTTTATATTGAATGTGTTCAAAATGTCTTTCCAAAATACAAACTCTAAGGAACATACGAAAAATTATTTGATTTCAGACAGTATAAATGTTTGTTAATTGTAGTAAAACAAGTTGCAAGTCTAGCCTAACGATGATTCGGAAAATTCTAAGTGAAGTGGCATCGGAGAGTATTTCAATCAATGCGCTATACTTAGTGATGTTGTTCATTGATCAACTGATACAAATCCCTTGGAAACTCACTAACTCGCCACTTGGAGCGAAAATAGCCCATGCTGCAAAAGACAAGTTCTGCGTACTACGACTAGCACCATTGACGTAACCAACAAAAGGTTCCGAAGACTCCGACATCTGCAAAAAATGAAAAGTGGATTACTAACTAGATAAAAATCTCTAAAAGATACACAGACACACATGCAATGAAAGCATATATACAGTGAGTTTTGCTACACTTAATCAAGCATAGTAACATTTTAGGTACGACCCGTTTTGGGGTTGTGACAGTGGAATCCCATCATAATCTACTAACTCGTAGGCACATTTTTCCAAAACACGCTTGACAATATAAGGACCCATCCACATTGATTCGAATTTCCCTACTCCAAGTTTATCAACTTCTTGATTGTAACGCAAGACTAGGTCTCTGTCTGAGAAGATACGAGGTTTGACATTTATATCATATTGCACCTTAATATGTTTCTTATGTGCTTTGTTAGCCAATGTTGCATCACGACAAGTTTCATCCAAATGGATTAACTCCAAGAAATGCGCTTCTTCTTCAGAAGTGTCCGCGAACAGGTCAATCATGAGTTTGAGCGATTAAATTTCACATTATATCGGTAAGATTGCTTCCAAACCATACACCAACTGAAAGGGTGTGAATCCAGTTGCATTTCTCATTGAGGGTTGATATGCCCGCAAGGCAGAGTATAGGATTAAGTGTCAGTTTCGCTAAATGAACCCCTATCATTCTTTGCAACATCCGCTTCAGGACTTTTTTGATGGCCTCAACTTGTCCATTTGCTTTTGGGATATAAAGGGTAGAACTATCATGTGACAATCCTAACTTAGCAGTCAACTCAACCATCATGTGATTGTGAAAATACGACCCACGATCTAGAACTATGGCTTGTGGTACACCAAACTAGGCAACCACATGGTTAAAAAAGAAAAGAGCAGTCGTTTTGCCATTGTTGTTCAATGTTGGCATCGCCTCAGCCCATTTGGTAAAATAATCAACGGTGACTATAATATACCCATGCCCCCTGGCCGAGGTGGGGTTACATGTCATAAACTCAATGCCCCATTTGGCGAATGGGCAAACAACAACGACTGGATGCAATGGTGTAGGCCATAATCTAGTTTTTCGGTCATATATATGGCATGTGTGGTAGCTTCTGAAAACAACAATACAATCTTTGAATATAGTTGGCCATAAGTAACTAGCACGAAGAATTCTTTGTGTGGTTGCATATCCAGATAAGTGTTCACCACAGGAACCTGGATGGCAATCATTCAATTCTCTCTCAGCTTCCTCATGTGTGAGGCACCTCCATAAAACTGTATTGATACCACGACGATAAAGAGTGTCACCAATGATCAGATAATCTTTGGCTTGGTAACAAATACGTCGTTGTTGTGAGCAAGAGTTATCAGGTTGGAAAGTTTGGGTCTAGAGATAGATCAGTATATCTCCATACCATGTGTCATATGATGATATTAGAAATAGAGACTCATCCAAAATTGACGGTTCAGATGTTGAATCAATGGAGGTCGAGGGAAGGTCGCAAAGTAACTTTGCGAAAACTAGAGATTTCTTTTATTTGAACTAGACGAATTCCAAATCAAATTCTTGTAAAATAACTATCCATTTTGAGTATTTTCCCCCCAACAATTGATGTGACAAAATGCATGTCATAGGGTTGCAATTCGGAATGACAGTTGTTTTTCGTAGCAGGATGTAATGGCGAAATCTTTGAATAGCTTGCAGCTACCAAATCTAGTTTTTCGACATAAGAGTACTTACTTTCTGTATCATTGAGATTATGGCTCAAGTCATAAATCAGATGTTCAATCCCATTTTTTTCCTATACTAAAACCATGCCAATGGTTGTATCTACAGCGGTGCGATACAGGTAATAGTTGTTTTGGCAATTTGGAGAATACATTAATGAAGCTCTAATCAAGGTATCTTTAAGAGCATCAAAGGAATATTGCACAACTTGATCCCAATGGAAGGGTATCTCCATTTTCAAAATACATATAAAAACTTTAGCCATTTTAGCATAATTAGGAATGAACCTCCTCAGAAAGTTTTCTTTCCCTTGGAATCTCTATAACTATAAAAGACTTGAAAGTGGAGGAAAATCTAGAATTGCCTGAACCTTTAACGGATCAAGTCAGATCCCCTCTCTAGACACTACAAATCCAAGCAATCAACCAGAACAACCACAAAACACACATTTGTGCGGATTGAGGCATATCTTGTAGTTTCGGCACCGTAAAAATATTGCTCTCAAATGTTATGGGTTATCAGTCCACTTTCGTGAATGAGCAGGTAAATCATCAAGGTAAGGTTGAACAATGTGCTTGATGTCATGGAAGGCATAATTCATTGCCCTCTAAAATGTGGCCCTGACATTCTTCAAAACGAATGGGAGTTTCCTATAGGCAAGTGTGCCCCATGGACAAATAAAAGTTGTTTTCGATTCGTCCTGTGGGCAGATATTGATTTGATTGTAGCCAGAAAATCCATCCATAAATGAGAATATTTCTCATCCAACACATTCATCAATAATCTGGTCGATAAAAAGAGTAGGATAATTGTCCTTTGGACATGCTTGATTTACATCCCTATAGTTGACACACACTCGAATTGTCCCTTGTTTCTTCATGACAGGAACAAGGTTGGAAACCTAGTCAGTAAGAGGTATAGGGTAAATGAAACCAACCCGCAAATTTTTTTCAACTTCTTCTTTAATTATAGCGGCTTTCTTTGGATGAACAGGTCAAAGTCGTTGCCAAACTAGCTTGACATCAGGGTACATTTTAATTTCGTGTTCAATAATACTAGAGTCAATGCCTGAAATCTCCTCGTAAGACCATGCAAATATGTCTCTAAATTCATGAAAGAGAGTACAGTAACTATCGAGTTCTGATGGAGAACAAGATTTACTGACATGAATGTTCTCTACAATATTAGGCTTGGTCGAAATATTAATAGAAATAGTTTCTTCAATATTTGACAGGTTTTGCTCAGATTCTATTATGTCTATGAAAATTGAATTCGAAAGGAAATCAACAACTGAAGGTTGGTTTAGTTCATTTGTATAATCTTCGATGTCATCTGGAAGATGGGAACGATGATGATAATATTCCCAAGGTTCTTCTCCTATCATCATTGATTGGACGATTCCTTCATCCATAAAATGTATACGTGAGAAAGGATCCGAAGAAGTACCATATTCTAACGAACAGTCTACCCATACAATTGGTGAATGCAGATTTGGGTTTGCCGCACAAGCTCGAAAAACTGATTGCTATGCTAATTCAATGGGGCTTAGCGGCATTACCTCAATATTAATATCAACTTCAAAATTGTTGGTAATCCACCTTAAATCAAATGAGGTGGAGGAAATCATGTTGCAAGTATCTACTCTTGCCACTTCTGCCAAATCAGATGGTGACGATAGCGTAAAAATACCCATTAGGGAAGGATCTTTAAAGAGACCCACTCCAATACTTTGAAGTGACAACGGGGGTTCGTGTACCAAAGGAATGCTTCTAGTAGCCTGTGAACTATTGGAAAAGAAGGCTAGCTAATCGATGACTATGATTCCACCCGTATGAAGGAATGAAATAGTACAAAAAAGTACGTGGAAACCACAACAGCCATAACATATACCCATGGCCTTCCTAGTACTATGTTGTAATCGAGGGGTCTGTCAAGTACCTAAACTTCAACAGTAACTGTTTTTCCCCCTAGTTCGATTTGCAGGCTACTCAAAATCCCACAAGGAGTATATGTTCTTCTATCAAAATCTTTTAACATGGTTGGTGATCGTGACAATAATGGTGAGACAAGTATTTTCCAGCAGCACATTGACATAATGCAAGTAGATGCCCCCTCATCAATAATAGTTCGGTGAACATTCTTATTGAGAGCTTTTACTTGAATTAGGAAAGCTAACTACGCCGGTAATTGTGGTGTATATCCCGCATGGTTAAAAACCACAAGATTAGAATTCATAGGGTCTACTCCAACTATTGCTTACAGTAAAGCCTGCTTTTAGGAGGGATGATTTTGTAACACCTCGAGTGTCGACATAGCAGAAGGTGATTGAGCAAGATCTTCCACTATGTTATAGTTCTGAGCTACTTGAACCCGAGGGTTAAATGTTGATTTGTGTACAACTCCCTTTGGTGGTTTTATTGTCAATTATGGTACAATAGGTGGAATATTTTCATATGAAGTCTAAGTTGAAGGATTAGGTTAACAGTGGCCTAATTATTTGACGATGAAGATGGATTTCGTTAATCTTTGTTTCTCGTTGACACCAAAGCTTTGTTTTGTGGCTTTGTGATGGATAACATGAGTAGTTGGGATGTGGAAGAATGGTCTGTCGCAACCAAATGTGTCTTCGAGTTTGGAAACAGATCAGTCAACACTACAGATGTGTTTGATGTCTTTAAAAGTTTAGAGACCTCTGAGTGGTATGGACAATATTTTGTAAAATTCTCATCATTATAGATTAGACATGGATAATGAGGTTTCCTTGCCGAAATAGAGGAATCAGATGATTTCTCTTGAGGGGAATTATCTTGTTTCTTTTTGTTTTTCCCCTTTTTCTTACCTCTTGGTTGCTTTTGATTTTTGACTTTGTCAGATGACATGACATTAATTTCGGAAGCAAGAGTGTTTTCTGGTGCATTTGTAGTTTGATTGGTAATGCAAAGATTTTGACCAGATGGTATTCCTGCCATTTGTGTGCTCGAAGAACCGTTCACACCATCGTCGGCATGAGAGTCCTTACTCGATTGTGGAGGAGGAGGAACAGTGAAAGTTGGTCGAGGTGCATTGGGAATTTTGACGTAGGGCATATGCCAGATTGTGTGTAAATCAAATCCAAGTATTGGGAATGAGAAATTACTAGTTGTTATGTGACAACTCCACCTTTTTCCACATCCTCAGTGATTAATGGCAAAAAGTATTTCATGAACCACTCAGCTAAAAGTTGATCAGGAACATATGTCTTAACCATTCGACGATGACGCCGCCACTCATGAATATGATATGATATATGGGTAGCAATAGTCTGTTTAAATTTAGTTAGGAGTTCTATTCTAGTCTCGTATCTGATAGGTAACTAGAAGTGGGTGAGAAATGTAGTGGATAAAGTCATAAAGTTGTCGAAAGAAGCTCTTGGTAGCTCGATGTACCATTTAGTAGTTGGACCAATAAGTGTTCTTTGGAAAAGACAGAGTCTAACTGACTCATCATTTAAGGAGTTTGATGAAAACCACAAATGAAAGGTCATGACATGATTTGATGGGTCTTCTTCAAGATTTCCATTGAATTTTGGAATGTCAGACAGTAATTTATGTGAAATTATTGGCCACCAAGGTGCATATAAGATTGGATCATTAGTGAGCTAATTTAAATCTGGTAATTCTAAAGTTGCTGCAAATGGAAACTGTCAATTCAAGTTAGGATGAGCATACCCAGATATGATGGAATTGCCTGAGCAATAGGTCTTTGCATACCAACATAGGGCATCTGCATTTGATAATCTTAGTAGGGTTGTTGTTGAAAAAATCAGCATAAGGTGTTTGTTGATAACTAGTTTGAATTTGTGGTTTTCCATAACCTGCAAAGCCTTGTTGACCAAGACCTTGGTAAGCTTGATATTTTCCAAACACAAGTTGAGCCTGTTGGGCAAGTCCAAATTGGGGTTGGAATTGCTGGAATTGGGGTTGTTGAAATTGAGGCTGCCATGGTTGTTGAATCAATTGTTTTTGTTGTTGGTACAACTATTGTTGTTGGTACAACTATTGTTGTTTCCCACCAATGAAAGGCTGGTCAGGTTGTGAATAAACTATACATGTGTTAGCCTGGGTTAGTCTAGATAAGGGTATACTAACCCAAGGTTGTTGTTGAACCTCATAAACAAGTGGTTGTTGTATAACAAATTGAGAAACTTTAACTTTTTGACCTAAAACTTGTGGTTGCAAGGTAGAAGGACCAGTTTGTACCAGTTGAGATACAACAATTTGAACTTGTGACTATGGTACAGTAGTAACAACAAGTGTAGTAGAAATAGCTGACACTGTTTACATTGGTTGTGTTAGATACACAAGCCTTGGTTGAACTAGAATTGTTGGTTGCCATTGACAAACTCTAATTCTAGGTTGATCTGAATACTGTGGGATATTACCATATGACGGTCCTCTAGAATGAGGATACGGTGAATAAGCATATTTCTCTCCATATGGTGGCAATATAGTATTTAATGGATACATAGGTCTTTGTAAACCGGATTGCCCAACTTGATATTGATATGCAAGATCAAACTGTTGATTTCCCATTAGAGAAGAACCAGGTATAATTCTGGTTGAGGACATGGGTGATGATCGTGGTATAGAAGCAACCTCTGAGTGGGTTCCAGATAAAGATTGGTAACCAACCAGGATGGATGATTCACTACATAGGTGCGACTCAGGTGTTCTAGAAAACATTGAAGAGGTTACAACAGAAGATTTTGCTGCAGCTGCATCCAATGATACAATCTGGGATGTTGACGGTTGTTCAACCATAGTTAACTAAGCCAAAATTTGTCCTAAGGAATCGACGGTACTTGAAAATAAGCAAGATCAAATGGAGTGGTAAAATGAGGAGTATGATGGTAAAGATAAATCCCAACTCCAAAGTGGAATGGGGTTCTAGGTGTAGAATCTTCTTCCAATTCTTCCTTTATAGCAATTAAACCTGGTGGAAGAACTTCACCATCTAGTCCATAAAAGATTTCTGGTGTTGATAAAGTTGAAGTTTCAGTAGTTACTGATGTCTAAGGGGTAATTGGTTGATCATCTTCTAGTAAAGTAACAAGCTCTGAATGTTCAAATTTGAAGTCTAGATGTTTGGGTAAATGAACAACAGTTTTAAAAAGAGATTCCTGAACAACTTAGATTCAGATGTAACTTCTGTTTGAACTATGATAGGTTTTGGATTAACTTTTGGTTGAACTGATTCAAGTTTAGAAGTAATTTCTTGTTGAGAAAATTCAGGTTGAGGATCAACTTGTTTTTGAACAACCTCAGTTACTGTTTCACTAGGATCAGTGCTAATGTCCTTAGGTAATTATGAAACTTCTCCTTTAGAAACGGATGTACTAGAAATGGTTGGAGTAACTGGAGTCTCATTACTTACTGAAATAGATGATTAAGGTAATCCAGATGAAGAACTAGGAGTTCTTGATGTACTTGACTCAGTTAAGCGAGACCAGTTTGACCAAATAGGTGTAGCTTTGGGCAGAAAAGGTAGTTTTCTCGCTATTCTCCATAAACAACGAGGTAAGGGTTGATGTTCCTCCATGATTTCTGATTAATTTTATTATCAAAAAATAAATAAACAAAAGGGGGTATAATAGGCAAAAGGTTTACCAAGCAACTGTGAATTGCAGAATACCTCCTAGCCAACCAAGAAGTATGGGCAGGAAATCTCCCTGAATGTTGTGTTCGGTGTATCACAGTGTACAAGGCGACCAACTCGGTTACTTAAGGATGGATAGAAACCTACAGTTTTCCTCCCATATATACTCGAAGGTACATGGAGGCAGTTCGTATAAGCACTATATAATACAAGACCGCACAGTGAGAGCATTCCCAATTACTTTACGTACTGTAACACCTCCTTATATACCAGAAGGTATGTGGACGAGCTACGATATACTCACATACGTGGAATGAGGTATCACACTTGGGATGTATTTCAGATAAGTTAGTGACAACTTCTTTGTTTTACGACACCGAAACATGTCTCTAGCCTAGAACCACTAAATGTCCTCATTAATGACAATGCTCCATTAGGTAAATTGATGTTAATTTTAAGTTGATCTTGCTTAGGAATTTTCCTTTCAAGTTCACCACGTGATGTATTATGAAATTATGTTAGGCCCCTATACTACTAGTGTAACCCCTTATTGTTATTAGTACAACCCACTTATTATATTGATGTACCCATGTAGTGCTCATATTGTTACTATTGTGCCCCATAGAAGCCCACTATTGTTATTATTGTGCCCTTA